>SEYY01016670.1:0-23637 GCA_009176605.1 Armadillidium nasatum
TTGTTTCTCATAATAAAATTCAGTATTCTAATTGACTTCAAATAATTATGAAGACGGGACTCTCAATTTGGTTTGGTATGTTATTTTTTTATATATATGTATTTACTTTATGATTGTTATTGTTGTTATTATTAATCATTATTTATTTCTAGATCTGCTTTGTCAGTTGAATAAAGCCTAAAATCACTCCTAATTTCTTTTGATTATAACAATTTATTCAACTGAACAAAATATGGGAGAGAGGACTTCGGCCTGATAAACTAGAAATTCTTCCTACGTCTCCTGAGGCTCCTAGAGTCTTCAAGCATTGGTTGTATGTGTTTACTCGTTTTAAAGAAACTATTGAGGCCTCGGAGAATGCTTACTTGGGGATTTTGGCGAACTCTTTATCTTCTGAGAATTTTGAAATTATCGTTGACTGTACTACTTTCGATGAAGCCTTGAATACTCTTAAAGATGCTTTTATTAGGCCTGCTAATGAAGTTGTCACTCGGCATCATTTGTCTACGCGAAAACAAACATCTAATGAGACTATTGATGAATATCTGAGAGCTCTTTATAAACTAAGCGTAGATTGCAACTTTCGATCTGTTTCTGCTGAAGAGTATAGAAATGAGTATATTAGAGATACTTTCATAACTGGTTTAAACTCTCAACAGATTAGGACTAGACTCCTAGAAAATAAGTCTTTGGATTTAACTAATGCTGTTAACCAGGCAAGAAGTTTGGAGATTGCTTTTAGAGATTCTCATTCTTATCAGGAGAGTTCAGACATCTCAAGTTCTGCTCAAGTTATTGAACTGGAGGAACCTAAAGTTGCTACTAATTATACTGTCACTACTACTGGAGATGTATGTGCAGCCTCTGATTCCAACATTAGAAAGACTCAGTGTTATTTCTGTGGGGGTGATCGACATTCTCGCTCTGTATGTCCTGCTCGAAATGCTACCTGTCGAAAATGTCGGAAGCTCGGACATTATGCCAGAGTATGTAGGAGCAAAACTGGCAATGCAGTTTCTGCTTTCTCAGTACTTGCATGTGTTCCTGATGTCCTTAAGAAGTCTTTCATAGATGTGACTCTGAATGGTGAGAATGTTAATGCTCTTATTGACACGGGGAGCTCAGAGAATTTCGTGTCTGAAGCTATTGTTCATCGCCTCAAGATTTCTACTTTCTTATTCTGGTGTCGTTTCCTTGGCTTCGTCAAGTTATCAATCTGTCATTGATGAAAGTTTGTTACTGTGATATAAAAGTTAGAGGCAGGCTTTATTCTCGAATCAAGCTATTGATAATGAAACAATTATGTACTGATGTAGTGTTGGGCCTTCCTTTTCTGAAGAAACATTCAAATATCAACTTGCGCTATGACGGACCCGAACCCTCTCTTGACATTTGTGCTTTAACTGCTTTGACAATAACTCCACCTAGGGTATTTTCCAGTTTGTCTTCGGATTGTCGTCCGATAGCAACTAAATCAAGAAAGTTTGGAGTTAAAGATTCTGACTTCATCAGATCAGAGATTAATCGATTATTGTCTGAGGATATAATTGAGAACAGTCAATCCCCATGGAGAGCGCAAGTTTTAATTGTCAATCAACGAAACAAAAGACGTCTTGTAATTGATTACTCTCAAACTATTAACAAGTTTACTTACCTTGACACCTATCCTCTACCTAGTATCGATGATTTAGTAAATAAAATAGCCAATTATAAATTTTTCAGCACCATAGATTTTAAAAGTGCTTATCACTTGGTTCCGCTATTGAAAGAAGAAAGACATTATACTGCTTTTGAAGCGAAAGAACGACTATATCAATTTAAGAGATTAAGTTTTGGATTAAAGAACGTAGTAGCTTGCTTTCAGAAAATTATGGATGAAATTATACGCAAATATAATCTTTCAGGAACTTACGCCTATCTTGATGATGTGACTATTTGTGGAATTACTAAAGAAGAACATGACAAGAATGTTGAAATTCTTTGAAGTGGCGAAAATCTTAAACATGACCCTTAATGATGACAAATGTGTTTATTCTGCTGAATCCGTGCGTTTGCTCGGATACGAAGTACGATTTAACGAATTAAGACCTGATCCAGAACGACTTGACCCTTTAAAACATATGCCTCTGCCTGACACTAAAAGAAGTCTCTCTCGTCTTATAGGATTGTTTGCTTACTACTCCCGGTGGATTCCTCGTTATTCAGAAAGAATTCGACCATTAATTGATGCCTCCTTGCCTTTGGATGAACGTGCAAGAGCCGCTATCTCCGACTTAAAAGAGGCTATTCTTACTTCGGTGAAAATGAAGATAGACGATCATCTCCCTTTTACTCTGGAAACTGATGCTTCTGAAGCTGCCATTGGGGCTACTCTGAGTCAGGAAGGATGTCCTGTAGCATTTTATTCAAGATCTCTCTCTCCCTCAGAGAGGAAACATTCCTCTATAGAAAAAGAAGCCTATGCTATAATAGAGTCCATCAGAAAATGGCACCATTTCTTGGCTGCTAGGCATTTCTCTTTAATTACAGATCAGAGATCCGTCTCTTTTATGTTTAGTACTAAGCATAGGAGCAAAATTAAGAATGATAAAATTCTCAGATGGAAGACTGAATTAATGCCTTATTCATTTGATATAACTTATAGACCTGGAAAGTTCAATATTGCGGCTGATGCTCTTTCTCGAGGTTCTTGTGCTGCTACACTTACTTCGAAACTGTCAGAACTTCACAGTGCTCTTTGTCACCCTGGTATTACGCGACTTCTCCATTTCGTTCGTAGTAGGAATCTTCCATACTCGGTAGAAGATATTAAGAAAGTAACATCCTCTTGTCCTGTTTGTTGCAGAGTTAAGACTAAGTTTTACAAGCCTGCTTCTGAAGAATTGATACATGCTATGCGGCCGTTTGACAGACTCAGTATGGACTCCAAAGGTCCTTTGACCTCTTCTAGTTCAAACAAATATCTACTGATTATTGTTGATGAGTTCTCCAGGTTTCCGTTTGCCTTCCCGTGCAAGGACACTTCAGCAGAGACTGTTATAGGCTACCTCACTTCTTTATTTTCTATTTTTGGTTTGCCTACTTATATACACTCAGATAGAGGGTCTTCCTTCATGTCTTCGTCTCTAAAGACTTTCCTTTTCCGCCATGGTATCTCAAGCAGTCGATCAACTCCTTATCATCCAACTGGTAATGGCCAATGTGAAAGGTTTGTGGGAATCATTTGGAAGACTATTACTTTGGCTCTAGAATCTCGGAATATTTCTCTTCATAATTGGGAATCTGTATTACCAGATGCTCTTCATTCTGTAAGATCTCTTTTATGTACTGCCACTAACGCTACTCCCCATGAAAGGTTGTTCTCTTATCCTCGACGAACTTCGACCGGTTTAGGATTACCTACATGGCTTTCTTCATCAGGACCTGTGCTGCTGAAAAAGTATACTCGGCATAAGCTTGACCCCTTGGTGGGAGAAGTTCGACTCTTGGAGGCCAACCCCCAGCATGCCCTTGTCAGATTTCCTAATGGGAGAGAAGAAACTGTATCTACTGAGGATTTGGCACCTGCTGGAAGATTGATACCTGAATCTAACAAGGACTTCTCATATGCTCGAGGATCGCCCTCAGACCAATCTTCGGGAGATTTTAGTGTGGATCAGACGGTGGCTTATGTTTCTAATCATTCTTTCCCTGAAGTTGTCGATCTGGAAAGGACGGAGCCTCATGATGCTGAATCTGGTTTACGTCGATCTTCTCGCGTTCGGCGCCCTGTGGATCGCTTAAATCTTTGATTCGTCTTCAATTTTTTTAGGATGGAGTGAATGTTATATATATTTATCTCATTTTATTATATTGCTACGCATAAACGTAGAACAACCAACTATGTCAGAATCCTAATATTTACATTACCACCCAACAAAATTTTGTAGTATATATAGCGTTGTTTCTCATAATAAAATTCAGTATTCTAATTGACTTCAAAAAATTATGAAGACGGGACTCTCAACTTGGTTTGGTATGCTATTTTTTTGTATATATGTATTTACTTTATGATTATTGTTATTATTGTTATTATTAATCATTATTTACTTGCAGATCTGCTTTGTCAGTTGAATAAAGCCTAAAATCACTCCTGATTTCTTTTGATTATAACAAAAAGGAATGAAACATAATTTAATTGGTATATAGAAAAAGGAATTCACGAATAATGAAAAAAAATACCGTACCTGTGCATCATCAGTTGCTGAATACCTCACATTCAGATGCTTTGAGTTATAGATAAACTATTCAGACGTTGTGATAGTTCATCTCGTGTCATCAGTTATGAGAACAGTCCGACGTAAGGAGTTTCCGCAACGGCTCTTAACGAACGCATTGGAATATGAGCTATTGTAGAACCAATAGAGTTCGTTGTCACAGAATTTCAAGGTATTTGTCAAAACATCAGGATGAGTCGGGGTTTAGATTTGTGGGACATTTAGAAGATTCAGGATCTTCCTAATAATCACATATCTAAATATATATATATATATATATATATATATATATATATATATATATATATATATATATATATATATATATATATATATATATATATATATATATATATATACTGCTTTGTCATGTTAGGATTATTATAGTTTAACTGCTTTGTCCTGTTAGCAGAAAGCATTGATTCATGATGAGATCTTTGTTATGATTGAGGGAGAAAGAGATTTTAGAGTCTTTGACCTGAAGAAGACATGAAATTACAGGTAGGGATGGTATTTGATTAAAAATACATTTATTGTGCATCCGTGCTCATTATTTCCATTTTCATTAAGAGTCTTGTGTATGCAATACGGTCACCTAAAATCACAGTTCAAGACTTTTAAATATTATGATAGGGGTTCCCATATATAATCAATGTGCGAAGTTTTGTTCATTTGCGGTGTTATTTAATGACTTTACTTGAAGCAGTTCACAACTAACATATATATATATATATATATATATATATATATATATATATATATATATATATATATATATATATATATATATATATATATATATATATATATATATATATATATATATATATATATATATATATATATATATATAGAGAGAGAGAGAGAGAGAGATTTTAGTTCATAAACTAGTCCTTCACACGGGACGTTTGACTATTCTCTAAATTCTGGAGCTTCTCATTAACTGCCAACCATATAATTGCTGAAGCCTTGCACACACCCATTACGGTGCCTTCAGAAAATCTTATTTAAAGCTCCAAATCCACTAAATAGAGGACTCCCATCGCAAAAAAAAAAAAACATACCAGCTAATGAGTGTCTGCTTTCGTCTTTGGATGGCTAATTTAATTACTTACATTTTATCTTAGCTGATTGTGAGTTTTGCAGCGTTCTCCTCCATTTTCCTAATCTCTAGCCTTGCCCACATTGGTACTCAATAATGTAATAATGGAGGAGGGCTTCTCTCATTTTCTTGGTAACTACTGCTCTTATGTCTTAATGAAGTTACAAACTTTGACTCATTCGAACATTAAACCCATTTAACTTCAGTTGTATTACCATTTACCACCTTGATATGATCTTGCTGCTAATCGAGATCATAGTTTTGAGAGTCTCGGTAATTCTTTTTTGAATGAGGGTAGACTCATCCAAGCAATTTTTTGAGGTGTCTATAGCAGAAAAGCTGTGGATTTTTGAAATTAGACAATAGAAATTAGTTGTTCACCAGTGGGTGTGTCTGTCTCCAACAGCTGCAATTTTGTTTCCAAAAATTTTCTGCCTACAAGTCCTCAGGGTACTATTTTTAACAACCTTGCCATCTTCTGAAAAGATAAGTGATCGTAGATTGGCTGTTATACTCATCTGAAAATTAGTTAAACCTCTTCTCCTTTCCCACAGTTCTACATGTAGTGACTGTTCGAGTCCATGGTGTACACACACTGTTCTAATTTTGGCGCCTAGCTTTACGGTTTCCAAATCTAACTTTGTGATCTTTTAAAGCAGCTTCATTTCACTGCTGTTTTCCTTTGAAACTCCATGTTGGTAGACTCTCGTCTCCTAATACTAACACTTTGGTAGACCCTCTACATCAGTTTCTGGTCTTAATTATGGTAAACTTACCTATGAAAAAATTGACCAACAAACCCCATGTTGTTGATGAGAGCATCTGATCTTTGTCCATTATGGATCATCTTACATTAGACAACGTCTGTTTTTTTTACTTGGGAACGATATTGATTAGATCTTCATGCCAAAAATCACTTCCTCACCAACACTTCAACAACTCGTAATTGAAGATAACATACATTGGATTAAACTTCCTTTTCTTTTATCACAACGACTCGCACGTTCCCGTCTCCAGAAGCCTTCTTGACAAAAGACTAAGCTTTTTATGTACTTTTCAAATTTAATTTTGTTAGTCATAGGGATTGATTCCTGGATCGTCTACTTCGGTATGACGTGCATCTTCTTGTTGATCTTTTTTAGTGAGCACAAATTAACAAATATAAAAATCTATAAACGTTATAAAAAGCATATGGAGTTTTAGTAGTATATAAAACAGCGGCTGCGGGATCTCGCAGAATCAACAGCAGTTAATAGAAAGAACTCTGTATTCTGTATTTCTCAACGGTAAATGTATCTACAAGATTCCGTCGGTCTGGATAGTCAAAATCTCGAAAACTTTTTCCACAGTGGTGACGACCCATATGGGTTAATATGTCGTCCATCAAGTCGTTACGGATGCCCTGGTTTATGCAACTCGAGCATTTCAGGGTGTCTTGATTTTTTTGGAACGTATTTATGAATATCCACTTCTGATTTCCATCCACAATCAAGGATGGACAAAATCTTAATTACAGCAATATTTTCATTTTTAAACACAACATTGTAATCTTATAAGTGCCGTTGCAACATACTCAAGCTCTTACGATATGATCTGTTAACTTTACCCATCGCCTTATATTATCTAATCGATCTGAAAATTTGTGTTATAGTCTCTCTACAAACTATATAGTTCTTGTCTTAAGGAATTACAGTCTAAAAAGCATAATAATAATGATCAGTACAAGGAAGATTCTTGGAAACCCATTACCATTTTATGCAATACGTGCAAGTTAATGGAGAAGAAAGTGGAATATTTGGTTAAATCACCTTTTAAGAGAGCCTGAAGGCAGGTTCCTCGTTTCAACTTTGGTTTTCGTAAACATATACCAAAAAATAATTGTACGTGATGTTTGTTGATGAAGAAAAGACATGTGGTAAAGTCTTTTTGAAATCCTTAAATTTCATGCACTTTAGCTCGGGAAACAACTTTCAAGTTTCATCAAAATTTGTTTCGGGTAAAAAATTAATGACCCTTTCTATAACTTTTCATTCGTGTTCCTCATACCTTCATCTTGAGTGTCATATTGTTTGGCTCTTTATTTAATAATAGTTGCAGTAGTTCCCCTTACCGTCCACTAATATTTGTACGCAGATGATTTGTGCTTTGCCTGTCTTGCAAAAAATAATAATGATAATAATAAATAAAAGGCTAAATGCAAAGAGGCGGTCAATAGGGTAACGTATTCACGGTTTCAGTGGGCTTCCTGTTTTCAACGAACGATCAAGACAACTACTGTCATCTTTCACCAGGTAAGCAACACGGGTAAAATAGGCACGCGACCATATAACAATTACTTAAGACTGTGCAGGCTACCATTGGACATCGTAACATCATTGTTCGCATACGGCGTGTGGCGTGATAACCTTAGTTTTTTTTTTTTGGATTCGTTTAGGGGGTTATTTGCTAAGCTTTTTTTTTTTTTCTCGTCTAGCATTTTCTGAATATTTCCACTCCCATCTCGAGTCCTATCTCATGTTGGTGCTCGGACCAATAACATTTTTGAAGATAAGTTCAAGTTTGCTTTATATGTTCCATGCTGTACATCAGCAAATCTAGAAAAAGTCATTGCGATTGGTCAACTCACTGAAAAAGACTTTATCCTTGTATTCAGAAGAGGATTTTTGAAAGGTACCAATTGGTTTCCGCAAACTTTAGTTTTAAAGTTTAACAAGCCACCCCTTGGTGATTGGAAATCATCTTTTAATAAGAATTGTTTGCAGGAGGTTTATTTTGCTCGTCTGAAGATCTCACAAACATCCATCACCAATGTGTTCCCCCACATCAGCAAATGCCATTGGTTTTTGAACAACAATATTTCATCAGTTCTCAGTCGATCGGAGTTTAGGCACCATATATTTGGTTTGGTCAATTGATTTTTAGTATTCTCTTTCCTTATCACTAGTACTGGTGACTGGTTGGGATTGCCCTACCAGTAATAAAAACGTTTGAGCGCTTCGGCGACCCATTGCAATATATATATATATATATATATATATATATATATATATATATATATATATATATATATATATATATATATATATATATATATATATATATATATATATATATATATATATATATATATATATCAGAATTAGTTGAGTGAGGACGTGCTATGTAGCGCTCCTGAGTCTAAACTGCTACCCTATTTGAAACTGTTCTATTGCATAGTGTTATAATGTCTGGTAGAAATAGTGATAGTGACTTTACTAATATTGTAACTCTCGATGTTAACCATGATGACAAGAGTACTAAAGATTTGACAACGTTTCTTAGCAGTTACAAGCCTAAAAAATCTGTAAATTTAAGATCGAAGAAAACCGGATCATCTGCTGGCGGATCGCAACCTACACTTGATTCAACATTTTTTGACGAGCTGATAAAACATTTGAATTCTATTCAGAAAAAACTTGATGAAATTAGCTCACAATTAAAAATCAGTAATGCTAAATCTATCAAAAATGAAAATGATATATAAGAATGCTTAAAGAAAAACTTAACGACAAGGATAAAAAAAAATTGATGAACTCGAAACAAGATTGGATGACTTTGGAACGTCGATCACGCAGTGAAGAAGTTTTGTTAACTGGAGGTAATCTTGAAGATTCCACAATGAATGATGCAGACTTTGTAAAAAATTTGATATCTACGACTCTTGGAATTGATGATTACTATAGTTTTAAAGTTGAACGATTTGGTAAGTCTAAAATGATATTGCTAGTGTATTTTAGTGACGTGACTTTCATCCCGAAACTGTTTAAAAACTTTTATATTTGTAAAACCTCCGCATTTGTATTCGAATTTTTATTTAACACAGAAAAACGCTTGGACAGCTAAAGAATTGCGTTTAATTAAAGAGACATTTGGTAATATTCATTCTGTATTTAGTTTTAAAGGTAAAGTTTATGTAAAACTAACTAAGGATGGACCCAAGAAACTTGTCTATAATATGACGGATGTTAACGAGTATAAAATTGTTTAAAATTGACTGGTGTGTACCTTTTCTCTGTAATTTAATTATTATGGCTTAGCATTTGGACTCTTTTGTAACATACGATATTTGCGTCCTAATGAGCGAACTGGATAATTTATTTTTTAACGAGCAGTGTTTTGTAATAAAGAATGTTAACGAGTTAACTAAGCAAAAACTTTTAAATGGCTAGTTTTCGGTATTAAATTTTAATGTTTGGAGTTTAGTGGCCAACTTTGTAAATTTGATTTCAATGTTAATATTATAATTTAAATGTAGCTTATGTTAATAACTGAAACTTGGTTAACTGACTCAACTAGCTGTTTATATAATATTAAAGGCTATAAGAAAATTTGGGTAAATAGGAATAGTAGAGGTGGTGGAGTTTTGATGTATGTTCGAAACGATATTGCTGTTGATGTGATAGATAATTTTACAGATATATGTGATTCTCATGAATGGCTATTTATACGCTTTAATTTAAGAGGTTTGGGGAAAGTTATACTGGGTGGAATTTATAGGCCACCTAATGGGTCTATTGCTGATTTTAATAATTTTTCATGTAAATGCTTTGAATGATATTCGTCGGTTGAGTTCAAGGTGTATACTGAGGAGAGACTTTAATATAAATTATTTTTGTAACCTAAATATCGATTCCGCCGAATATTTTAATATTCTGGTAAGTTTTTGTTACCAATTTTTAATCGCAGTGCCAACTTATGTGTCACCGGCCAATGTTGATTACTTAAGTTTAATTGATCATATCTGGAGTAATTTATATTGTAATACTGAGGCATTTATTCTTGAATTTTTGCTTGCCGATCATTTTCCAAGTCTCGTATTCTTTGATTTTCAATTAAATGATGTAAGGAAGGTATCCTTCAGAGATTTTTCTGTTGGTAATATTGTTAAATTTAATGAACCATGTAACAATAGAGTTGTTTTTAATGTATCACCTGAGCTCCCCGTTGATGATTTGGTTGAATCTTTCCTCGATTGGGTAAATGGTATTGTAAATAAATTTTTTCCTAAAAAAAGTAAACAAATTTCAAATAAACGGAGCTCATGGCCTTGGATATCCAAATCGATTATGACTTGTATTAGAAAGAAACATAAATTATTTAAAATGCTAAAAATACACCAAATATCCTACGCCCAATTTAAGTCATATTCAGTTTTATTGAAATACTTATTAAAATATATATATATATATATATATATATATATATATATATATATATATATATATATATATATATATATATATATATATATATATATATATATATATATATATATATATATATATATATATATATATATATATATATATATATATATATATAGCAGGAGCTTAGGATACAGCCACAAGTTTTGGAATTGGAGCTCAGATTTTGAAAAAATCGGCACTCGAGAAGAAAAATTAAAGTCGTAAAGAATATATTGGATCTGTTTGCATTGTCACAATTTTGTTGCGTTTATTAAAAACATCTTGGTAAATAGTTTTCCTTTCTCTTCCTCAAAGCATCTTCCCTTATATATACTTTTACCATCCTGAAATTTTTTAGTCACAATCCATCTGGTTGAAATTAACTTTTGTCCTTCTGTTCAAACTTCTTGCTATATGTATTAAGATCTTTTATTTTTAATGTTAAAATTTCAATTTAAATTTTTAATTTAAATGTTCTAAAATTATTTATACCTTTTAAAGTTTTATAAATATTTTGACAGTATCTTGCCTTTATTTTTTATTATATCTAAAGGGTGTTCTGCAGGAGCTGATAGAGTGAGAATAGGAAGGGGAACCTACTTATATATATATATATATATATATATATATATATATATATATATATATATATATATATATATATATATATATATATATATATATATATATATATATATATATATATATATATATATATGTGTGTGTGTGTGTGTGTGTGTGTGACTTTTTTTTTTGGTGAGTGTGTTTCTATTTAATAAGGTGCTATTTGGATGGGGACAGATCCTAATGTAGAATAGAGCTGTGCTCGCGTCTGTCTGGTGTGAAGAGATTTTTGTTTTATAGACTAAGAGACCGGAGGTTGTATTTGGTTGTGACTATAGTGAATACTTCTTTAATAGTCTACCAGGCTGATGACTTTCAATCGATATCGTGAAGGTTGCCATATTGTTGTTCATTAACAAATAAAACTGCAGGTTTTGAAATTGTTTATTCCGTTGAATTTTATGTTTTCATATTTATTTTCATATTAAATAAGCTATTACAATGTATAAAACTGGGTAGGGCAGTAATTTTATTTTCTTTAGCTGTTATTTTTGTGTATTTGAATGGCATAGCTTAAAATAGTGTGTTTCGTTTTAGAAAATATTGAAATATTCGAGTATATTTGACATTATGATTAAGCGAATCAGTATGGCAGTATTTAGTTTAGTTTGAAAATATTTGGCATATTGATTTTAGGGAGAGTCCTTAGATTTCACTTTCAGGAAGGGTTTTTAACTTTCACTGGAACTTCCATTCAGCTTGTCTTTAAATATAGTTTTTTTGGCTGAGGTTATCTAGAAAACCTTTTTTTCTGCGCATGGTTTTTTGTTGTTTCAAACAATGAAATCGTAGAATCTAGTTGATAGCTTGGTTATCATTTAAGGAATAATGATAAACGACTGCTAAAGACGCTAATTCACGGCCTGTCTTGGAAGTTCGTATTTAATATATATATATATATATATATATATATATATATATATATATATATATATATATATATATATATATATATATATATATATATATATATATATATATATATATATATATATATATATATATATATATTTTTTAGCCCTTCAGAAAATTCGCAACGGCCACCAGCAGTTCCCTAAGGTGTCTCAGAGTGGAGAAGTGTTGGGAGGGTTCAGTGTTATGTGAAGGTAGGGCATCTCAGAAATAGGTGTTCTGTTTTTTCTGGTTCTTGCATACATATTTGGCATATTGAAAATAGTGTGTTTTGTATATTGAATTATTTTTGTATGCTAGAAGGTTTGGCTGGTGGCCTGACCTCAATCTAGATGGGTTCTTTAGGTTTTGCGTTGTAATGTGTTGTGTGTGTTTGATATGATGGGGGTTGTTCGTTGAGGAGGTGATTTGGTTGGCGAAAGTTGTTGTAATTTTGTCTTTTGAAGGTGTATGTGTGTTTGTTTAGTGATACCTTGTTTGGAGTAGGTAATGGTTCTGAATATGTTACTGTATTTGTGGGCAGGAGATGATGGGGTGATAGGGTATAGTAACATGGCTGTGATATGTCTAGTGTGTTTGTGCAGGATTTGGTTCCAATCATATATAAGTGAACACGGATCGGGACTTTTTTTTTTGGTTTCTTCGTGTAAATGTTGAGTTGGAGTGGTTCTAGTGCAACCTGTGATGATTCAAAGAGCGGTATTATTTTCTTCTTTTTTTGTAATTTCTCTGTGTTTGAGTGTGAGGTGGCAGGGTACCTGGCTGTAGATGCGCAATTAAGAGTTGGTCTGGCAAACTGTTTGTATACTATTTTTCGGGAGAATAGTTCGTTACTGAAGTTGTTTTTTGAGTGTTCGTATGATGTTTAATTTCAGGTTTGCAGTGTTGGTTATGTTTTGAATGTGTTTTGAGAAGGTGAAGTGTGTGTCATATGTAAGGCCTAGGATGTATGGAAATTTTTTTTTGAGGAATGAAGATATTCAATTTTACTTGGGAGTAGATGAAGATTGATGTCTATAGGTAGTAATAAGGATAATTGAGGATTTTTAGAGGGAAGCTATCATTCTGCTTGATATTAACCATGTTTCCAGTTGTCGAATGTATGATGAGTGAGTATGGTGGCTGTGGATATGGAAGAGTTTTGTATCATGATGGATATGTCGTAGTCTTATGTTATTAGTTTTATTTCTAGAGTTCGTTGGGTTGGTAGGTCTGCTTTGCACAGATTATATAAGCTGAGTTCAGAAACCAAACAAAAGGGATCTGATCTGTGGCTTTTTGGCTGAAAGACGTTTTTTCTTTCAGCCAAAAAGCCACCGATCAGATCGCTTTCGTTCAGATTCTGAACGCAGCTATAGTGTAGGGGATAAGATGGCTTCCTATTGGACACCATTTCTTAGTTTTACTAATATATATATATATATATATATATATATATATATATATATATATATATATATATATATATATATATATATATATATATATATATATATATATATATATATATATATATATATATATATATATATATTTCAAATAGGAGTTAAACTATGTCAGTGAAATAAACATCTTTCCCCATCTGTTCTTAAAAGTTCTCACAAGGCTCCCAAAAATATAATATTTTCAGACTAGCTTGTCTCGATGCAGGTCCATGAGTCTTCTCCAAACTGTAAGGTAGAGTTTCAACACTTATAATTTCAAATGCAGGTTCTAAAGTTGATACAAGCTGTTGGCAAAGAAATCTCATGGCTGTTTGGTTAATCAGTCCTTTCGTCTTTGCTACATTATCTAGAAAGATTTGTTGCTCCTCTATAGATTTTGAAATATAATTTTATGGAAACTCATTTATTATTTTTTAAAATTAAATATTGTCAAAAATTCATTTTTGAAAATAAATTTTAGCTCTTAATTTTTAATAATTCTGTTCAGCACTATCTTAATGCGTAAACATTCCTCTTCTTATTCTCTCCTCAATATTCTTTTTTATTTTTCCAACTTTTTTTTTTTTTTACCCCTGCTTTTAGGCATATATATTCTCGACAACGGCCAAGTCATGTTAATTGTTATATGTTTAAATATAAAATATAAATTGTTCAACCAGTAAAACATATTTTAATTTCCTTTTAAGTATCTAATTCCTTATTCTTATCCTTTAGTTAAGAGGAATTAGTCTGTGCCAGGCTACTTTATTCTGAAAGATATGAAGGTGAAACTTAATGAACATTTATATATGTACTTGCGAACAAATGATTGTTCCCGATCGTCAGTTAATGCTCTTAAATTAAAGAACTCATCTTCCTATCCTAAATATTCTTGGAAAAAATAGCTATGATTGATAAGGATTGTTTTTTTTTGTTTAAAATCTCGGATAAATTTAAAGATTGAATGAAATCATACTCATTTCCTTTCTACCACGGATTCAATTATCGAACTTAATTGCTAGTTAACCAATATCAAGGATATTGAGTATCAGAAGAGAGGAAATTCTCATTAAACCGTGTTAAAAATGTGCATTCAATTGCCATATAGAACAAATTAAGATTGCTTTCACTGAACAAATGCACCAGTGTTTATGGCAAATAAATATAAAACTTCTGATAATCAGTTATTTTTAATCATTGATGGACTTTTCAACAAAGATTGAAATGGACAGGTATTTGGTCTTTTTATGTAATCTAATGTTGTTTTTGCGGCTTCAAGTCAACCAAGAATCTGTTCAGGTTTCAAGATCAGTTATTTTTTCATTTTATTTAAAAACTGTACAAGAGTATTAACAACCCTTGTTTGGAATACTGGTCTCGGATATTGTGGTGTTCCAGTTGAAATTATATATATATATATATATATATATATATATATATATATATATATATATATATATATATATATATATATATATATATATATATATATATATATATATATATATATATATATATATATATATATATATATGATATAGAGAGAGAGAGAGAGAGAGAGAGAGTATATAATTATTAAATTTTTAAAATAAACTAACTGAATGAATATACAGTAAAAAAAAAAAAAAAAAAAAAAAAAAAAAAAAAATAAAAAAAAAAAAAAAAAAAAATATATATAATATATATATATATATATATATATATATATATATATATATATATATATATATATATATATATATATATATATATATATATATATATATATATATATATATATATATATATATATATATAGAGAGAGAGAGAGTATATAGAGCTTATGAAATCAAAAAAAAAGAAAAAAAAAACAATAAAGACGCTGATAAAAGGTATATAAAAGAAACTAAAATTCTAAAAAAAAATGTGAAAAATACAAAAAAAAAAAAAAAAAAAATATAAAAGAAACAATAAAAAAAAAATTGAAATAAATTTTTAAAAGAAACTAAAATTAAAAAAATTGAAAAATACAAAAAAAAAAAAAAATTTGATAAATTTTTGGATACATATCAAAAATTACCAATAAATACGCTGATAAGAGGTATATAAAAGAAACTCGATGAAAGTAAAAAAAAAAATGTGCTAAATACAACAAAAATTAATTGATAATTTGGATACATATCAATATTTTTTTAATTTAAAAGGGAAATCGATTTCCGATATTTTTAAATTTTATCGATATTAATCGAGAAATCGATATTTTTAAATATATCGACGATTTTCGATATTTTTAAATTCTATCGATATTAATCGAGAAATCGATATTTTTAAATATATCGATATTAATCGATATATGGTGTCTACGATTTGGCCGACTTGTAAAAAATGTCTACGGTTTGGACGAGTTATAAAAAAAAGTTGTCGGCCCTTTGACCTTATCAAAAAAATTGTCGACGTTTTGGACAAGTGAGAAAATTTTGTTTTTGGCTTGTCGACGGTTTAACCTGTCGACGATTTTTCCTGTCTACGATTTGGGGTAATCCCCCATTAAAAATTCTCTTTTTATGACCAATAAAAAAAAGCAATCAAGCAGAAATTTTTCTCTATTAGTAGTCAGAAATATTACTGTAATTTTAAGATAAAGCAGAAATCATGTCTTTAATTGAACTTTAAATATTAGGTAGTTCGAGAGAGTTGGCGAAGAAAGATTACTTCGGAATCGAGTAAATTGGAATTAGAGGAAAACGGCATGAGAAAGAGGTCAGTTTTAACAAAAAGTAAGAGTTCAGTAGTGCCATCGAAAGGACCTAGAGGAGGGAAAAAAGGAAGAAAAGGAATTACTTTTATTAATATATATATATATATATATATATATATATATATATATATATATATATATATATATATATATATATATATATATATATATATATATATATATATATATATATATATATATATATATATATATATATATATATATATATATATATATATATATATATATATATATATATATATATATATATATATATATATATATATATATATATATATATATATATATATATATATATATATATATATATATATATATATATATATATATATATATATATATATATATATATATATATATATATATATATATATATATATATATATATATATATATATATATATATATATATATATATATATATATATATATATATATATATATATATATATATATATATATATATATATATATATATATATATATATATATATATATATATATATATATATATATATATATATATATATATATATATATATATATATATATATATATATATATATATATATATATATATATATATATATATCATATTTATAAAACAAGTTTCAAAATTTAAAGAACTATTAAGAATATCTCTAACTCAAAAATGGATTTATTTCAAGTGTTTTAATTCACACGATTTTAATTTCAAATTTTATCAGTGAGAGAAAAGAAGATTTTCTTGTTTAAACCTTAATTAATTCTGTAAGATATCTGAAGAAGACATTCCGTTAATCTTCATGTCTTCATTTCGATGTATCTTTTTTTTAATAATCAGAGTTAAAACAGATGGTTTTTTTTTCCTTTTTCGATATATGTGTGTGTGGCACATATATATAAAAAATTAAAGAAGGAGTTTGTATGGCGTGCATACAAACACATACACATAAAAGTATGGACTAGGAGCTGATTTTGGAGTTAGGATACTCTCGAATATTTTTTGAATATACAGATTAGAAGTTCTGCAAGTAAAGGTTTATTATCATATATATATATATATATATATATATATATATATATATATATATATATATATATATATATATATATATATATATATATATATATATATATATATATATATATATATATATATATATATATATATATATATATATATATATATATATATATATATATATATATATATATATATATATATATATATATATATATATATATATATATATATATATATATATATATATATATATATATATATATATATATATATATACACCTTTATTCACCAATTCCCTCTGGTAGATCCCTAAGGATCTGTCAGATGTCGCCTCTACAGAACTTTCTCCAGGCATCCCTATCGATGAACATTCCCCTCTCCTCGACCTCCTCAATCGTCGCTCCTCTTGCTCCGATGGCCTCGCCCACATCGTCCATCCATCTTCTTCTCGGTCTACCAACCGGTCTTCGCTCTGCAGGTCTCCAGTCCATCATCCGTCTCGGCCCCTCCTCCACACCCATCCTCTTCACATGTCCGTACCATCTCAGCTGATTTCGTTGGACCTGTTCTTTTATAGATTCAATCCTCAATTCTCTTCTTATTGTATCACTTCGTCTTCTATCTCTCAGCGTCACTCCCCTAATCAATCTCAAGGCCCTCATATCTGCCGCCTCCAATCTCCTCCCCTGCACCGTAGTCATTGCCCAACATTCGGAGCCATATGTCAGTAAAGGTCGCAGCATTGACCTATATATTATCATTTTAATATCTGCCGGTATTGCTTTTTCCCTCAGTATAGGGTATAGGGCTCCCACGTTTTTTGCGAACTTCCTCAATCTCTCATTTAGTTCCTCCTCCATTCCACCTCTAGCTTCCAATGTCACGCCCAAATACTTGAATTTGTCCACCTGTCTTAATTCAATTCCCTCCAACATTATATTTATTTCTTCTCTTTCTCTGGCTATTTTCATTACTTCTGTCTTTTCCGTACTTATTTTCAAATCCATTTCTCTCAGTTGGGTGTTCCACCTATCCATCACTTCCTGCAGGTCTATTCCCTCTTCAGCTATTATGGCCGCATCGTCTGCATATACCAGAGTATGCTCTCCGTTTATTCTTCTGCATATTCTCTTTAGATTATAGTCCATGTACATTACAAACAGCAGTGGTGACAAGACACTACCTTGTCTCACTCCCATATTCACCTCAAACCATCTCTCTCTTCTTTGATCTGCTCTTATCATATTTCTGGACCCTTGATATGTGCTTTTTATTACTCTTATAAGCTTCTGTGGTATCCCATATTCAGGTTCTTCCATGATTCTCCACAACTTTTCTCTGTTTATTCGATCAAAGGCTTTTTCCAGGTCTATAAAAGCCACATCTGCCCTCCTGTTCCATTCTATCGTTTTTTCTATTAAAGTTTTTATATAGTATATTGGTCCAGTTGTGCTTTTCCCGGCCCTGAAACCGTACTGCCAGTCTCCTATGTTGTTATCAACTTTGTTTCTTAGCCTTCTCTCTAAAACTCTTTCATAGATTTTACTTGGCCACATTTAATAGGGTTATTCCTCTATGGTTGTCACATTTCCTTCGATCTCCCTTCTTATATATAGGGCATATTATTGCTTCTCCCCACTCTGGCGGTACACTCTCTCTGATCCACATTTCATTCAACAGTTCGTGAAACCATCCTTCAACTCCCTCTCCCGTCTTATATAACTCCGCACTCAGTTCATCAGTTCCAGGGCTCTTCCCTCTCTTTAGTGTCTTAATTGCTGCTCTGACCTCTTCAATTGTTATTACTTCCATCTCCTCCAAGTCTTCCTCTCGTTCCACACCTCCATTCACCTCTCCCTCCACCACATCCCCAAAGTTCAATAGCTCTTCGAAATACTCCTTCCACCTTTCCATCACTTCTCCCTCCTCAGTCAAAACAACACCTTCTCTGTTCATTATTATATGTGAATCTGGTTCTTTCCTCACTCTCATTCCTCTAGCTAAGCCATATATAAGCTTTCTTGATCCTCTCACATCTTCTTTTAATTCTTTTCCAATATCCTCCCATGCTCGTCTTTTACTCAATTTCTTTATCCGCTCTGCATTATTTCTAGCTTCCTGGTATATTAATCTGTTTTCTTCAGTTTTCCTCTTCATCCAGAGTCTATATTTTTTTGTTTTTATTGGTTATGGCTGCCTTTACTTCGTCATTCCACCATGCCGTTCTTTTCTTCTTCGTCTTTCCCATTCTCTTCACTCCCAATACTTCTCTTGCCGTTCTGTCCATGTTATCCTTAAATATCTTCCACTTTTCATTCACTGTTTCTCCTGTTATTATCTCCAGTTCTCTCCTTTCTTTGATAGCCTCGTCAAATCTTTCTCTTATTAATCTATCCTTCAATTTTTCTGTTTTGTATCTTTCCTTCGTAGATATCTTCGGCTTCTTCCTTTCCTTCCATTTCATTATTCCTATGACCATTCTATGGTCCGAGTCCAAAGAAACACTCGGGAGTGCTTTTACATTTGTGAATATTTTTCTTTCATTAGTCAGTAATAGATCTATCATTGTTTTTTCTGTGTATCTACCTTCTTCAGTATTCCACCTGTACCAAGTCCACTTTTTGTTTTCCTCATTCTTGAACCAGGTGTTCATTATGGTTAGACCGTTTCTCATAGCGAAATCTATTAGTTGTTCTCCCTCTGTGTTTCTTTCTCCAATTCCAAACGCCCCCATCACTCTCTCCTCTCCTGCTCTTCTCGTTCCTACATGTGAGTTCAGGTCTCCCATTACTATCTTGAGTTCCCCTCTCACCTCATCATACAACCCTTGTAGATCCTCGTTAAATCTTTCCTTTTCCTCCGCGGGTCTTCCTCGATGTGGGGCATATGTTTGGATAATACTTATGGTCTCTCCTCTCACCTTCATGGTCATCGCCATCATCCTTTCATTCATCAATACTGTTTCTATTACGTTTTTGTATATATCTGGTTTTACTATTATTGCGACTCCATGTCTCTTCTCCCGTGGTCTTCCCTTGTACATTTAAAGAGAGGCATTGTTAGCTAAGAAGTCATTTACTTTGCATTTATATTTGCAAAAGATTCTCGTTCATAGGCTATAAATGGCATATGAGAAATGATTGTGATAAAATATATATTTTTATAAGGTCTGTAAGAGATGCTACAATTTCCCTCTTAAAGAAGAAGTGAGCAATAATGGACTATTTAAAGGCTGAAGGTAACTGGTTCCATTCCGATACGACGCTTCTTGAGTTCTCTTTTGCTATTTTAAGGTATTTTTTTATTCTTTGTTCAGACCTTTCTTAGATTGTACTTTATTGCTTCTACAACGGAAATTAAAAGGAAATTTCTATTTTCTACAAGGCTTCTGACTCATTTTTTTTTCTTTATCGTTAAAAGAATAATAAAAATAATAATAATAATAATAATAATAATAATAATAATAATATAATAATAATAATAATAATAATACGAATAATATAATAATAATAATATATATATATATATATATATATATATATATATATATATATATATATATATATATATATATATATATATATATATATATATATATATATATATATATATATATATATATATATATATATATATATATATATATATATATATATATATATATATATAATATATATAATATATAATAATATAGAATAATAATACTAATATTAATAATATAATTAAATAATAATACTAGCAATAATAATAATAATATAACAATAATAATAATAATAAATATATATATATATATATATATATATTATATATATATATATATATATATATATATATATATATTATATATATATATATATATATATATATATATATATATATATTATATATTATATATATATATATATATATATATATATATATATATATATATATATATATATATATATATATATATATATATATATATATATATATATATCGCTTCTCCGGTGGAACAATGACGCAAGTGCAAAAAAAATTTTTTTTAAATAAATACGACAACAATACGAAAAATTTTTATTTTATCCGGTGCAACAATGATATAATTGAAATACCTTTTCTTGACAGCTAGAGAGCAGTTACGTCGTTGTTCAAATTACGCGTTTTCAATTACATGTTCAGAAGAACAACGACGTAAAGGTCAGTTGTGTTTCAGTTTTTGAGTGTGACCCATCGCTATTGTTTCTAAAACGACGTAAGTGCTATTTCTTAACGGTTGTGACAAATTTAATGTTTGATCCTAGTGGGAGAACGACGTAAGTGACAATTGCGTCATTGTTTATCTGAAGTAAACCACAATTTTCCATCACTAGTCAGTGGAACAATGCCGTAAGTATATATTCCGTCATTGTTGACTTCAAATTTTCATTATTTTTTGGATGTAACTGTTCTTTCTGTCATTATTCACATAATATTTTTTTTGGCGTTGTTCCCAATCCAAAATGTTATGTCAACATCTTTTGCTTTATTTTTAGTCAATAATAATATAGACAGCTACAAAATGGACCAAGCAAATGGAAAGTTACGCCTTGCTATTCAAAGTGCTGAAGTTGCGATAAATACAGAAAAAATGGTAGAACCAAGTTTTCCACAAGTTGAATATGCATAGTAGGTACTTTCCTGTTTATTATTTAATGAAAAGAATTTCCTCAGAACAACCTATTTGGATATTATTTGTACTTTCGTTGAGAGTAATAGTTAAACAATTTTCAGCTGATGTTTCCGGGATTTTGACTGATGAACAACCGCTGCAGACCAGGACATCATCTGGGAGGACTTACAACATTACCGAACAAATCTCCGCAACCAAACTAAAACTGCGAAAAATTTCAAATCCTTTGTATTATAAAAAAATGATGATACACAAGATGAGGAACATCTTTTGGATGAAGGCAGGGACAACTTTATTTCATCAGAATGTGGAACATCTTCGGAAGGTGAAAGCACTAATCGATCGACATTAGCTAAAGATCCATGCGATCTCCAAACAACTGTTTCGTCTTCGAAAAAAGGGAAAAAGAGACTAAGAAACCCAGATCAATGGAAAAAATAAAGCCAAATTTTTGAAAAACTCGAGGAAAAACTACACTTCGAGAACGGAAAAAAATTGTTTATGAAAGGGCTATGGGACCACCTTGCTCTGATCGTTGCGTACTTAAGTGCTCACAGAAATTATCCGTCGAATACAGGACTAAACTTTTCCATAAATACTGGAAGGGCAGCGAAGTTTATTTCTACAAGAGTAGCTACAAACAGATGAACTGGGAAGAAGCTCACATTTGAACAACTGAAACTAGACGTTCTGGAGTGAAGAATTTAGATATTATTATCACAAAACTCGCATGCAAATCAAAAATCACTATAGCTCATAATAAAATAAAATAAAAATTTACTTTTTCAAACGCTTGTTTCGATTTTAGGTTTATAAATATGAAAAATAAAATTTTGATTTCAAATCATTCGTTAAATTTGTTTTCCCAGAAATCTTAATTAATACTATTTATGAATAGGAATGTCATAAATTTGGCATTTTCTGGAGGAACAATGACACAATTGGAAGGTTCTTAATTTTAATGGGCTGTAGAATTTTAGTTTTTCTTTAGAAACAAAAACAAATAATCTTTTCTAAAACTAGAATAAATTTGCTATATAAAAATGCCCTTTCATTATTTTCAGGCTATTCCTTATTGTCTAAATAACCCCAACCACGCAATTGAAATATTAAATCTTCTTTCCAGCCACCTCTATTCTGTGGAATTCTCTACCATCTTCTATTTTTCCAACTGTATTTAATCTTCCACTCTTCAAGTCTTCCGTCTGCGCCCACCTGAGGGCTGTGCGTTAGGTGTGTGTGTTTGTGTGAGTTTTGTCCTTGTGTGTGTGCCCCCTCCTTGAAAAGGGCTCTGCCCGTGAGTGGTGGCGTTTTTGTAAAAAAAAAAAAAAAAAAAAAAAAAAAAAAAAAAAAAAAAAAATTGCGATTTCTGAAGAACTGTGAAATCTTCACTTGCGTCACTGTTCTTCCGGAGAAGCGATATATATATATATATATATATATATATATATATATATATATATATATATATATATATATATATATATATATATATATATATATATATATATATATATATATATATATATATATATATATATATATATATATATATATTATAATATATATATATATATATATATATATATATATATATATATATAATATATATATATATATATATATATATATATATATATATATATATATATATATATATATATATATATATATATATA
>SEYY01016671.1:0-5000 GCA_009176605.1 Armadillidium nasatum
TTTACTTTTACTTGTTAAGGAAATTTTGTCAAATACATTTTCCCCCAATTCTCCCTAATGATTAGGTGACTGTAGGGGAATAAATCTCCATAATTATTATCCCCCACATTTTTCTCGTTGAGTTGCCAACAAGTTTTATTGAGAATAATTTGTTACTTCGGCCTAATTTACGAGTATATACTCCCGAAGTATCATTTCATTCGGTTTTAGCCTTAATCCTATCCTTTTACCATAGCTTTGATAGCTTTGTATCAGTTCAGTGTGTGCTAAATTGTGTTCACGTGTGTAGCTATAAAATAATAAAAGTATTTTTTTAGAAATATCTTTTTTCAAAATTTTTGTTTCAGTTCACTGTCTTTGCTTGTGGTAGCTATAAAACAAATTTGTCTTTACTGATTCTTTTAATTTGCTTAAAAATGGCGTCTAATTTACGTAAGGAGAAATTTCTTATTGGGCATTTTAAACATCAAATAACAGGTAGTAAATTGCCATCGCAAGGAGATTGTTTACGTGTTTTATTTTATAATTTGCGCGCCTTTAAAATGATTCTTGTTGATAGTGCAGAACTTGTCGTGGAAGAATGTCTAGTTTTTTGGAAGAAAGCAAAAATCCCGGTACAAGAACTACATAAATGTAAAATTAAACTTTAGAATTTATATAATTCCTGGAAGATAATGGTCAAAAGACAAGAATAAAAGTAGTCAAATAATCGAAACTAAACGACTGGAATTTCGCAACACTCTGACTGACCTAAATGACGTAGCATATCAAAATGCCTTGCAAATGATGAGTATCGGAGAAGACTAGCAATTTTTAATCAAACAACGTGAAAAGGCACTGCCTGATGCAATGATTGGTGTAGATAGAAAAAAAACTTCTATTGAGAAAAGGAGTTTAGAACTTATAGAAAAAGAAAAGGCAAGAAAGGTTAAAAATCTTGAAGAACCATCTGTTTCGTCAGGTGTTTCTGAATGTAAGTATAATTATTATGGAGTTTGTTCGTTTGCTATATTATGGAATGCCTTAAGTTATTTACAATAATTTTATTTCTATTGTTTAGGGTAGGACGTTGCTTCTGACTCGGACAGCTTTTCATCAGAATCTGAGTTAAGCAGTAATGATGTAGAAGCACAGGAACAACGTCAAGAAATTTTAAGTTCTACAAAACCAAAGAAAAGCTTCTACAAGCTATTCCGATTGCCAATATGCAGGGGATGTGGTTTATGCATGACGGTGTACCGGCGCACTATTCGCATATTGTTACAAATTATTTAAACACAACGTATGGTCACCGATGGGTAGGGCGCAAGGGTCCTGTTAAATGGCCACCACGATCCCCTGATTTAACGCCATTGGATTACTTTCTGTGGGGCTGGATGAAGTCTATGGTTTATTCTACGTCTGTGGAAACGCAATAATAGCTACAAAATCGAATCGAGATTGCCGCAGCAACTATCGGGCTTCTTCCTGATGATATACGAGGTGCCAAAGAAGCATATATATGTCGTGCAGAATGCTGCATTCAAGAAGATGGAGGTCACTTTGAACACTTACTGTAAATGATGTCCTGCGAAATATATAACCGTATGACACAATATTACGTTAATAAAGTATTTTGTGCCATATGTTTATATGACCTTTATTGCTTCTAATATTGTAGGGAACCCATACCTAAAATTCCGAAACACCCTGTATATATATTTTGCACATCACCACCGCTCATGGGCAAAGCCCTATTCAAGGAGGGGGTGCTAGAGCAATAGATGAGATAAAGCAACCTACAAACCCTACCTAACGCAAATTTTGCAGGTGAGCACAGACATGGGCTTTAAAGGAATGGAGATTAAATTCAAC
The DNA here is from genome assembly GCA_009176605.1 of Armadillidium nasatum. Classification (NCBI taxonomy): domain Eukaryota; kingdom Metazoa; phylum Arthropoda; class Malacostraca; order Isopoda; family Armadillidiidae; genus Armadillidium; species Armadillidium nasatum. The sequence goes on from SEYY01016671.1 coordinate 1,855, forward strand.
AGGAAACACAGAAGATGGGAGAGAATTCCACAAAATAGAGGTGTGCTGGAAAGAAGGCACCACAGAGAACAAGCTTGGAATTTCCTATGTCTACACAAAATTTATTTGCAGACAATGCACCCTTTGTGCTACGAGGACGACGGAAAAGTGGAGGCATGCGAGTAGACAGTTCCCTCGAGCATTTGCCTCTGTAGTACCTATAGAAAAGAGACAGGGCACTAACGTCACGTCGCATGGATAAAGGCTCAAGTGCATTTATAGGAGCAGAACAAGTTTTTATAAATCTTTTTGCCTTTGACTCAACCCTATCCAAAAGAAGGGTGAAACCTTAGCCACTCCAGATTTGAGAGCAGTACTCCACACAAGGGCGGATGAGGCCCTTGTATAATTGGAGCAACTGCGAAGAATAAAAAAAATTCTCGCAGCCTAAAATGAACTCCCAGCTTCTTTGAGGCCTCCCTGGCAACTATTGTGATGTAATGTTACCAAGACATATTTTTGTTTATGTAAAGGTCCAAGAATATATATATATATATATATATATATATATATATATATATATATATATATATATATATATATATATATATATATATATATATATATATATATATATATATATATATATAATATATATATATATATATATATATATATATATATATTATATATATATATATATATATATATATATATATATATATATATATATATATATATATATATATATATATATATATATATATATATATATATATATATATATATATATATATTATATTCTTTAGGAGAGACGGGAGAACCGTTGAAAGAAATAGAAAAGTTAGGAGGTGTCTTTGAGAGAGATTTCTAGAAGTTGAGTTTTTAAAGAGTTGAATTTCACAAGGTTGAGACGACCCCACTGGGAATTTCCATTCAGATCTGCAAGAATGGAATCGGAAAGATGAAGACGAGAGGCAACTATAGATGCAAAGGTGGTAGCAGATTTAAAATGAGTAAAAGAATGGAGGGTCGAGCCATCGGCATATGAATGGATAGGTGTCACAAGACGTAGTCCGGAGTAGACTGACGTCTGTCTTGTGAGCCCGGAATTCTTAATAATCTTATATATATGTCTAGGGGTGATTAAAATATCTGATAAAATAAAATAATATTCTAATTAATTCATATAAACGAGATTGTTTCCTTTAAGGAAATCTACTGATTTCCTTGTTCAAATACTTTTTTTTCAGGAGGAATTCAACTTCTCCTATTTATTGACTTTTCTCTCTCTCAGGAGGTATTGAACTTCTCCTGTTATTTACTCTTTCAAGGAGGAATTTTACTTCTCCTAATTTTATTTATTTAAATTCTTTCAGGAGGAATCCTACTTCTCCTATTATTCTTCTCTGGAGATATTCAACTTCTCCTATACTTATTCAAATCTTCTCTTCTAGGAGGAATTTTACTTCTCCTTTTTCATTTAATTTTTCAGGAGGTATTTTACTTCTCCATCATTCACTTTCTTTCAGGAGGAATTCTACTTCTCCTATTTCTTTTAATTTCTTCAGGAGGAATCCTACTTCTCCTTTTAATTTAATCTTTCTGGAGGTATTCTACTTCTCCAACTTATCATATCAAACCTTTTGTCGGGTTACTACCTTTGTAGATTACGATCAATGAAATGACCCCGATTAATAAAGGTCACACGCTTAAGTATCTCACTTCTTTAACTAGGATACTATTAAATTATAATTTACGTTTCGCGTGAATTTATCTACGAAGTATTCTCTTTCTTACTTTCTGTTATCAAACGAATTGATCTTAATCTGTTCACACTGCATTCAAAACTGCAAAATCTTTTTACTATGAATTTCATTAATAAAATATTGTCAAAAGAGTGTGAAGCTCAAAATCGTAATAATGGCGTATCTTCCATTGTTACAATAGGGTTAGACGAGCAGCTGACAAGATCATTAATGAAAAGTAGGAATAAAGCTCTGAGAAACACCACTATTGACAGAGAAGGAAGAAGAAGTCGCACCATCAACGACAGCCGGAATGGAACGATTCGAAAGAAAACTAGGCAAGTAAGCAAAGAGAAGGAGCAAACCCAAAGGAGGGGAACTTGGAGAGCAGTGACGCATGCCACACACGGTTATATGCCTTGGATATGTCAATCGCCCCTACACAAGTCTCCCCATAATCCCTAAGGGCAGAAGACCATAGATCTGTGAGATAGGAAAATATATCACCAGTAGACCTTGAGCGCCGAAAGCCATACTGATGATTTGAAAAAAGAGAATGAGATTCCAGATGATCTAAGAAATGAGAGTTGAGAAGGGTTTTAAAGATCTATAGTGAGAACTATAGGGTGAGAGTTAGAAGGATCAGAGAATCTTCCATTTTTCGGAATAGGTTGGACTAATGACGCTTCCAACACTGAAGAAAAGTACTAGTATTGAGGCACAGAGAAAAAAGTTGAACGAGGGATGGAGCTATCTCCCTTAAAACACGGGGAGGAATGCCATCCAGGCCGCTTGCCTTTCTAACGTTCATAGATTTCAGAATCCCATGTACCTATATCTCCTAGTACTAGTACCAGAATATTTTCTCTTTCTTTCTATGTGGCCTCTACCACCATATGGCGAACATTGCGCGAAGAACAACTGTACCCATATCACTCCAGATCTCCTAGAGGAGAAGGAGTAAGAAGAGGGTTGCTGGAGTCGTCCAGGGTTGAGTTAAAATAAAATAGGAGCCTGAAGAGATTAGCCTTTTCAGTCGGAGTGTTAGCAACAGAAACATATGAGCGGATAAGAGGAGGAAAGGATGATTTACAGAAGTTTTTAGAGATGTTTTTGACAAGAGGCCAGAAAGATTTATCAGAAGAATTTAGGAGCTCAACACACCTTCTTTTAGTGAAAGCCTGCTTTGCTCGTCGAAAAATATCTCTGCAACGATTCAACAAGCTGAATGAAAATTAGCAAGAGTGATAGGAGAAGGAGAATTTTTCCACTCTCGATACGCGATGTCTCTAGCCTGAATGGCGCGAGAGCAAGCGCCATCGAACCATGAATTCTGAGGAGAGAAAGATTTAGACGAAGAATGGATGAACTGCTCATCCCATCAACGATTACAGCCCCCACCTTACTGGCAGAAACCGA
>SEYY01016672.1:15000-20000 GCA_009176605.1 Armadillidium nasatum
TATATATATTGTTCAGATACTCTCAGTTTAATAGACATAAAGAATTGAAAAGATATAGGAAATAAATTACAAAGATCTAAGGAAGGACATGATTACATGGTAAAGTCGTTCTGATGGGAATCTATTGACTTAAAAGATTGATTGGAGAGTCTAGTGATAAAGATTGAGAGGTAAAAAGATGGTTCGAACCCAAGATAGGACAGTTGTTTTTTACTTCCATTTCATAGATCTTTTCAATTCTTTACAAACTCACACCGGCACACGTACACTCACTCTCACTCACATCACACACACACACACACACACACACATATATATATATATATATATATATATATATATATATATATATATATATATATATATATATATATATATATATATATATATATATATATATATATCAAATACCACTTTAGCCTTAATTTCAGCATCATTTAGGATATGAAAAAATTAAAATTCAACATATCTGATTGCATATAAATATTATATCGAATAAAAATGCGACTTTTGTTTGAGGCACTGCTGCAAATTAGTATTAGTGATGAGGTCCCCGAAGGGTGAAGGCTTGGAGCCATAAATTCAAGGATGACCTCAAAACTTATGCAACGTAAAGAAAAAAAAAAATACCTTTCAGTCATTTCATAATCTTATTTATTATAAATAGTCTTATGGGAATTTGCATTTAATTTATTCATTCCTAAATTCTCATCATAGGTTTTTAACTATTTTTTTTTGAAAAAAAAAAAAAAAAAAAAAAAAAAAAAAAAAAAAAAAAAAAAAAAAAAATAAAAAAAAAACTATTAAATGGGTCTGGAGGTCTTGCTGAAGGACGTCCTTTACATTTATTGCTTTAAAGTCGATTGGTACCTTGTTTGAAAGAGGAATCCAGTAGTCGACATTTGCCTGGCAATAGAAAGACTAGAAAAAATGTTCTGTGAAATTGCAATATATATATATATATATATATATATATATATATATATATATATATATATATATATATATATATATATATATATATATATATATATATATATATATATATATATATATATATATATATATATATATATATATATATATATATTATACATCCACCAGTCCCATACCTCTTGAGGGTTTTAAATCCCTCTCCCTCTGACTTCCCCTGACCCCGCCAGACCTCCCTAACCCCTTCTGACTCCTCCCGAAAAAAATTGAAAAATTGAATATTAAATTTAAAAAAAAAAATATTTAAAATTAAAACAAAATTTAAAAACTTACAAAAATTAAACATTTACAGGCATAGTCGTGTATGCCAGTGAAACGGTAAGAGCCTCCAAAAAGAGGGGTTTGCCCCATAAGGGTTTAACCTCATTCTAGTTTAAACGCGTAAAGCAGACTGCTTCTCTCGAAGCACCAACACACCGCACCCGCACCCGCACCCGCACCCGCACCCGCACCCGCACCCGCACACATACTCACACTGTCACCCGTATCCGTAGGTTTACCTTCTCCTACAGTGTGAAATATACCACCCCGCAAAATACATAGCTTATTTAATATATACTCATTCATCTTGCGGAATGCACCATCCGATGAATTTTTTATTATTGCACTTTCTTCTACAATCTTTGTTACTCTCTTCATTTCCATCTTTATTATTATTATTATTATTATTATTATTATTATTATTATTATTATTATTATTATTATTATTATTATTATTATTATTAAATATTTCATTTCATTCCAACCATATCAAGAATCGACATACTTAACACCAAAAGATAAACTCCATCTTTCTTCCAACATTAAGTCCTTTTAACCCAATTTTATTAGCGTATTCTTTATGGGAGGCTCAATAATGCATTAAAAGGAGAACCAGTAATCACCAAGTTTAGAATATACATTCTATCAGACTCATGTAACCAATGTTGAATGAGTCTAGGTGGAGTCTAGGGCTTTTCGACTAATGAACTCTCTCACTCTTACTAATTCTCTCCAGTCTCTTTCTGCCCGTCAAATTGTTGCGTCACTCTCTCTATACTCTCGCTATTATAATGAACACTGCTCTTATGAACTCTCTCGTCGCATGATCCCCCCCCCCTCATTGAGAAGGGTTCGTGCGACACGCCTTTCTACACAGTCTTATACTTTCTCTGTCCAACCCTCTGACCTTAGACTTAACCGCTATGCTCAATAGGCCTTTTTAAAAGATATCTTAACAATTTGCACAGTAGAACGGTTTTATCAAAATTTTCTAAAATATATTTTTTCGAGTTAGCTGATTCATTTTCAACATGAGGGTTGTGTTCCCAAAACATTCAACTAATACAGGATTATTTATTCTATCATAAGAGTGAAAATATAATTAGAAAGCTTATTATAAACAATTTTTAAAAAAAATTAACGGTACTGAAATAAGTGTTATCTAATGACTCAATTATACTGATATACCTATGTGTACGAGTATCTATTTTAAACTCGTATAAAAATAAGTAAAATTTTGAATATTACTGCATATTTTTTTACCATAATAAAAATAAATGTAAAATATTTACATAAAATGACACACAAACTTTAAATAATTAATAGCAGCCACTTAAATGGGTGTGTTTACATTCGTTTCTTTTTCACATCTAAATCTTAAGGAGGAATTTAGTCATATAAATTGCTGTCTTCAGGATTCTAAATTAGATACGCAGGATTATAAATTAGATAAGGGTAGTGACGTCATTTTCCCGGGAAAATTGGCGTTTCTCGTCGAAAGTGACGAATAAAATGTTCTTTTTCTTCTAAGTTTTATAAAAAAACAACTAAATATTTAGTAAAGAGTGAACGAATAGAAAACTGCTTTTATATATATATAATATATATATATATATATATATATATATATATATATATATATATATATATATATATATATATATATATATATATATATATATATATATATATATATATATATATATATATATATATATATATAACAATTGAAATTTTCGGAATCGTATTTTCAAAAATGAAGGCAAAAATGCTGTAATCGAAAATTGCTTTTCATTTATTTATTCAAATGTTTCGGATTTATATTTCCGTAAAATCAATCAATAAAAAAAAAAAAAAAAAAAAAACTTAGAAAGCCAAAATTAAAAGGGCCATATTTAAAATGATAAAACTTCGAATAGAAATTACATCTAAAAAGAATAACGTAAAACTGACTGCAAAATAAATGTATAGATTAATGATATACACTTCAACTATATTCTCGTTTTGAATCTTCCAAACCTTCTTCAAAAACACAAAACAAATCTTCTCTCCTTAAATATTCTCGGATTTCTCAACCCTCGTAAGCTTTCATAGAAGGATCACATCATCTCTCTTACGAAACAAGCTCCTAAGGGATTGGCTGTTCTTAGGTACCTCCAAAATATCTTTTCCTCACTCTAGTTGTTTGTTTTGTAAGGGGGTGGGGGTGTTTGACGCCCCCTTTTATGGTGAATACGTCACATATGAAGGGAGATTCCATATATACTGACGACTTAGAAACTCTTCTTTTATCATTCACTCTCTGACTCTTTGAATATATATATATATATATATATATATATATATATATATATATATAATATATATATATATATATATATATATATATATATATATATATATATATATATATATATATATATATATATATATATATATATATATATATATATATATATATATATATATATATATATATATATATATATATATATATATATATATATATATATATATATATATATATATATATATATATATATATATATATATATATATATATATATATATATATATATATATATATATATATATATATTATATATATATATATTATATTATTTTTTTTTAATATATATATATATATATATATATATATATATATATATATATATATATATATATATATATATATATATATATATATATATATATATATATATATATATATATATATAGTAGCAAAAAAAGATATCTTAAAATTCAAATAATATAATTAAATTTCTCTGAGGAAAATTTTTTAAGCAAATGAAAGCTTATAAAAATTATCTTCTGTGGTCTAATTTTATATATATATATATATATATATATATATATATATATATATATATATATATATATATATATATATATATATATATATATATATATATATATATATATATATATATATATATATATATATATATATATATATATATATATATATATATATATATATATATATATATATATATATATATATATATATATATATATATATATATATATATATATATATATATATATATATATATATATATATATATATATATATATATATATATATATATATATATATATATATATATATATATATATATATATATATATACAATGTTGCTAGGGTAGCTTCAAATAAGCTGTGAATACTGTTCATATTGCGGGATTTTTTTCTTCCGAACATTTGCTCCAATTATATAAGAGTCTTATTCGTCCTTGTATGGAGTACTGTTCTCACATTTGGGGTGGTTCCGGTTCCACCCTTCTTTCGGATAGGGTTGAGTCTTAAGCTAAAAGATCAATAAACTGCCCGCTATTTTCTAATTCACTTGACTCTCTGTCTCTGCGACGTGACTTTGATGTACTATCTCTTTTCAATAGATACTACAACGGCAGATACTCGAGGGAATTGATCTCTCGCATTCCACCACCATTGCCTCGCCCTCGCAGTAAAAGGGGTGCCATTCTTTCTCATGCTTTCGTGTGAAAATGATAAACCCCATGATTGTCGGTTGTGGTACATTCTCCTTTCCAGCCACTTCTGTTCTGTGGAACTCTCTGTCTTCATTTGTTTTTTTCCTGCTGCATTTAATCTTTCTCTTTTCAAGGACACCGTCTGCTGTTCTCACGTGGGAGATTTGCGTTAGTGTGGGATTGGGTGAATTTCCTTTTGTTTTATTTTTCTGTCCCTCCTAGAAAAGGGC
>SEYY01016672.1:25000-30000 GCA_009176605.1 Armadillidium nasatum
CAATAATTATTTAGATTTATAAAAGGTAAATGCTACGAAGTTCGCACTTTTTTGGCTTATTTTTTGAAATTTATATGTTAATATCTTTCTTTTATATTTTTTATTAATAATCATACCTAACGTGTATATATATATATATATATATATATATATATATATATATATATATATATATATATATATATATATATATATATATATATATATATATATATATATATATATATAGTCTAAAGTAAAAATAAAGGGATAAAATTTATAAGTATTGTTGATCTCTTTTTCCTTTTCGCTTAAAGTTGAGTGGGATAGAGGTTTGTAAAGGGTATTTGTGTGTATGCATGTCTTTGATGTGTAGGTATGTAAGAATATGTCTGATACCTTATTAATTATCAGCTTCTGAGCTAATGTTAAAAGAAAGAAGACGTATTGTTATTTATTTTGCTAATTTTTCAATGGGGATTGGATATTGTGCGAGGGTTAGGTATGGTAGGTAGCACAACCCTATAATTTGACATATAATGTTGCAACATCGTCCTGACGTCCGTGCACACCGTAGTTTCTGGAAAAAAAAAATTTTTTACCCAACCTAATATATATATATATATATATATATATATATATATATATATATATATATATATATATATATATATATATATATATATATATATATATATATATATATATATATATATATTTTTTTTTTTTTTTTTTTTTTTTTTTTTTTTTTATTTCTCCTCTGGTGGGGCAAAGGCCAGAGGCCTACCATTGTTCCACCAGAGTTGGGAGGAAAGTCGGAAACATGGTCAAATTAAAGGCCGACATGACCTGATACACGGCGTTTAAAGGTGCTTAAGTCATAGGTAGTTGGGAAAATAGATGAAGGAAGTGTGTTCCAGACTTTACCAGTAGAGTAAATGTAAGATTGAGCATAGAGGTTAAGTCTGGGGTCAGAGAGTTGGACAGAGAAAGGATGAGACTGTGTAGAAAGACGAGTCGCACGAACCCTTCTTAATGGAGGAGGTATGCGACGAGAGAGTTCAGAAGAGCAGTGACCATTGTAATAGCGATAGAAGAGAGAGAGTGACGCAACATTTCGACGGGCAGAAAGAGATTGGAGAGAATTAGTGAGAGCAGGAGAATTGATAAGGCGAAAAGCTCTAGACTCCACCTTTTCAAGGAGAGCTGTGTGTGTGGAACCACCCCAGATGTGTGACGCATACTCCATACAGGGGCGAACAACACCCCTATACAGAGCAAGCAACTGGGGTGGTGTGAAGAAATACTGAAGGCGCCTCAGAACACCCAACCTCTTAGAAGCTTGTTTAGAAAGAGAGGTAATGTGATCTTTCCAAGAAAGATCACGAGAAAAAGAAAACACCGAGAATATTAAGGAGAGATGAAGGTTTGAGTTGCGTGTTTTCGAAGAAGATATCGATAGTTGTGTGGAAGATTGTGTCGAGTAGAGAGATGGAGGAATTGAGTTTTTGAGGCATTGAAAACGACCATGTTTTCTTTGCCCCAATTGGAAATGAGAGATAGATCAGAGGTTAGTTGCTCCAAGGCCACCCTCCTTGCCTCTATTAACTGTTGCTGGGAGGGGCGTCTTTCAAAATGAAAAGAGTAATGAAGGGTGGAGTCATCAGCATAGGAGTGGATAGGAGATGAAGTAATAGAGAGAAGGTCATTAATGAAAAACAGAAAAAGTGTTGGGGATAGGACAGATCCTTGAGGAACACCACTATTAATAGATTTATAGGATGAACGGTGGCCGTCTACAACAGCTGCTATAGAACGACCGGAAAGGAAATCAGAGAGAAGGTCACAGAGAGAAGGATAGATTCCGAAAGAGGGAAGTTTGGAAATCAAAGCTTTGTGCCAGACTCTATCGAAAGCTTTCGATATGTCCAGCGCTACAGCAAAAGATTCACCGAAATGCCGAAGAGCGGAGGACCAAAGAGTCAGAGAGAAGGGAAAGAAGATCACCAGTAGAGCGTTTCTTTCGAAAGCCATACTGGCGATCTGAGATAAGATTAGAAGAATTGAGATGTTTCCAAATCTTCCTGTTAAGGATAGATTCGAAAACTTTAGAAAAAACGGAGGTTAAAGAAATAGGAAGATAGTTAGAGGGCTGAGAGGGTCCCCTTCTTCGGCACAGGTTTGAATGAGCGCACGTTTCCAGCAAGAAGGGAAGGTTGAAGTAGAAAGACATAGACGAAATAGTTTACCAAGGCAGGGTGCAAGCTCGGAAGCACAAGTTTTGAGAACCACAGGAGGGATACCATCAGGACCGTACGCCTTCTTAGTATTAAGCTCAGAGAGAGCAGAAGTGACGTCTTTAGAAGAAATTACAATTTTAGGCATAAATGAGTTAGAGGGGGTTGAAGAGAGTAGGAACAGCTCCGGAATCGTCTAAGGTTGAATTTAAGGCAAAAGTTTGAGCAAAGAGTTCAGCTTTAGAGGAAGGCAAAACGGCAGTTGTACCGTCAGAAGATACTAGAGGAGGGAAAGAGGAAGAAGCAAAGTTAGAGTTGACATTTTTTGCAAAATGCCAGAAAGGGCGAGAGGAAGAGGAGCCAGAAAGATTATTGCATTTGCGACGGAGAAAAGAGTTTTTAGTATCTCGAAGAATAGATTTTGCACGATTCCGGGATGAAATATAAGTTGCATGAGATTCTGGAGTTTGAAGACGACGGTAGTCCCTGAAGGCAGCATCCATGCGGCGGATAGCACGAGAACAAGCAGAGTTAAACCAAGGTTTATTAGGTTTAGTGGAAGGGAAAGAATATGGAATGTACGCCTCCATGCCAGAGAGAATCACCTCAGTTATGCGCTCAGCGCACTCCGAGGGACCCCTCCCACGGAAGCAGTAATCATTCCATGGAAAATCAGAAAAGTACGACCGCAAGTCAGACCAGTTAGTGGCACCGAAATGCCAGAAACGTCTCCTCGCCGATGGCGGGGGCCGTTCTTGCGGAAGACTTGAAGAGACAGGACAAGATACGGAGATAAGAAGGTGATCGGATGAACCCAGAGGAGGAAAGAGTTTAACAGTATAAGGAGAAGGATTAGAAGTTAGAAAAAGGTCTAGAATGTTGGGTTCATCACCAAGACGGTCAGGGATACGGGAAGGGAGTTGCACCAACTGCTCAAGGTTGTTCTGGATAGAAAATTGGAAGGCGAGTTCACCAGCTGGATCTTGAGAACTAGATGAAAGCCATTGGCGGTGGTGAACATTGAAATCACCTAAAATGATGATTTCAGAGAAAGGAGAAGAAGAAGAATGTGTTCTATTTTGGAGTTAAGATAGTCGAAGAATTTTGGATAGTCTGTAGAGTTAGGGGATAAGTAGACAGAGCAAATGAATTTAGTTGTAGAATTGCAAGAAAGTTTGAGCCATAAAGTTGAGAATTCAGAAGACTCCAAATTAGAGACACGAGAACAGACAACATCGTTGCGCACATATGCGCAACATCCGCCTTTGGCTGAAAATTGAGGATAGAGACAGTAGGAGGAAACAGAGTAGGGTTTGCTGTCAGAGCACTCAGACACCTGAGTTTCAGTTAAGAACAAGAGATGAGGTCTAGAAGAAGAGAGGTGGAGTTCGACAAAGTGGAGATTAGAAAAAAGACCGCGAATGTTGCAGAAATTAATGAAAAACGAAGACCGTGCACCAGGGCAAGTCGGCATAGAGGTCTTGGTGGCGCCAACCCCATCACCGGAGGCCACCAACTCCCAAGTGGTGATGGGGGAAGGAGTAGATGAGGGGCTATGTTTGGAATCCGCCCCTCTTGGATTCTCCGAGGCAGATTTAAGTTTCGCCATGTTTAATTAATTTAAAATAGGTAATGTATGTGTAAGCGTTTGTAAATATTGTAGGACACATGTGAAGAAGGAGGAAGGTTGGAGAATAGGCACTCCAATGTGAGTCAAGGGTACACTAGAGACCCTCTGAGAAGGTGAAACGCGAAAAGGAACGAACCAAAGGGCAACGGAGTGAAACGGAATGGTCTAGCCCATCCTATCACTCCGTGGGTTATGCCCAATGGGGGGTACTTACATCGCTTCGGACGGCGCTACGTCCTCCCCCTATATATATATATATATATATATATATATATATATATATATATATATATATATATATATATATATATATATATATATATATATATATATATATATATATATATATATATATATATATATATATATATATATATATATATATATATATATATATATATATATATATATATATATATATATATATATATATATATATATATATATATATATATATATATATATATATATATATATAGCCAGTCGGGCAGGACACCATCTTCAGCTGTTTATTTATCTTCCCAATGTAGGAAATAATGTAGAAAAAGGTGATCTATTTAATATAATAATAATAATAATAATAATAATAATAATAATAATAATAATAATAATAATAATAATAATAATAATAATAATGTAGGCAATTTACTTTGTTACCTGTTTTATTTCCTTCGGAGACAGACAGCATGCACTGTCAACTCTCAGGGAAAAAATAGCTGTCAGCTATTTGACTTTCACGTGAACTTTTATAACGATCTAAGCGGGAAGCCTCGACAGCAGTTCCTTTGGAATAACTTTAACGGTAAAATCTCAATGGAAATGGCCTTTGATAAAATCTCAGTCTTAGGAGTGAGCTTGCTCAAGCATTTAATATGTGTAATTGTAGTTAATATTTTTCTTTGTACTCCTTTTCTTCTAGACGAATTTATCAAGTCTCTTGAAGGCTTTGGGTGAAATTTTGGGAGTCATTTCTGGTGGAGTAATCTAAATTTTAAAAATAAATAAATAAATAAATGGCTGGTTTATAATTATTAGATAAAGATTAAAAATGAGAGTCGGATTAAAGAATATAGGGAGGAATTCGAAAAGATACCAAAGCAGTTTAGCAGAAATATATAAAATGAAGGTAATTTAAAATAAGGATGATAGTAATG
>SEYY01016673.1:0-10000 GCA_009176605.1 Armadillidium nasatum
TTCTCAACAGGACACCCACATATCAGCCTCATGACAACGTTCAGTAGAAGTTAAATTAGTTTTAACCCCCTCTAGGATTACTATAAACAAACACATTCATTCTCTTTCTTTCATTCGATACAACACGCACACACACACACACACCACACACACACACACACACACATATATATATATATATATATATATATTATATATATATATATATATATATATATATATATATATATATAATATATATATATATATATATATATATATATATATATATATATAAATATTATATATATATATTATATATATAATAATATATATAATATAATACAAATCTTTCTGGATAATATGATTAGCACCTAATATTAAGATTGGTCAGCCTGGGGTGCAATGGTGCCAAATCTCTTCATTTATTGTATCAGGATTCTCTATTAAATCTAATGCATTGTTGTCAAATCTCTTTCAAATATTTGTTTTTTTGAAGAAATACCAATTGTATATGTATCAGTTTTAATGATAAAGACTGGTTTTCCGTTTTTGATTCTTCGAAAATTTATATATTAATTTGGATAATAATTAAATATGGTAAATATATTTATAATTTCAACTAGGATTAAAAAAACAAATTACAAAAACTAAAGTTGGCAACATCCAGAATTCAATCATTTAAATGCCACCTAAGAAAAAAAAAATTCTAGATATCATAATATGTAAAATTCTATAGACTATAGAGTTAAATTGGTATTAAATATGATATTCTTTAATCTATTGAGTCTATACTAGAGAATATTTTAGTGATACCATAGTTTCAGGTCTATAAATTTGATAGTGGTATACATACCATAGCTACTTTAAATAAACAAATTAGTAATTTTTAATAATGTCCGACTACCCATTGGTGAAGGATATCGGGAGTAGGTAGCAGAGCCCCCAATAAAGAAATGTTCGTGTGCCATGCATTTGTACAGAATAAGACCAAATTTAACAACATATTATAGTAGGACTAAAAATGAATCTATATATATATATAATATATATATATATATATATAATATATATATATATATATATATATATATATATATATATTATATATATATATATATATATATATATATATATATATATATATATATCAAATCTTTCTGGATAATATGATTAGCACCTATATATTAAGATTGGTCAGCCTGGGGTGCAATGGTGCCAAATCTCTTCATTTATTGTATCATGATTATCTATTAAATCAAATGCATTGTTGTCAAATCTCTTTCAAATATTTGTTTTTTTGAAGAAATACCAATTGTATATGTATCAGTTTTAACGATAAAGCCTACCAGGTTTTCCGTTTTTGATTCAATTCGAAAATTTTTTAATTATATTAATTATGGAATATAATTATAATTAAATATGGTAAATATATTTATAATTTCAACTAGGATTAAAAAACAAATTACAAAAACTAAAGTTGGCAACATCCAGAATTCAATCATTTAAATGCCACCTAAAAAAAAAAAAATTCTAGGTATCATAATATGTAAAATTCTATAGACTATAGAGTTAAATTGGTATTAAATATGATATTCTTTAATCTATGGAGTCTATACTAGAGAATATTTTAGCGATACCATAGTTTCAGGTCTATAAATTTGATAGTGGTATACATACCATAGCTACTTTAAATAAACAAATTAGTAATTTTTAATAATGTCCGACTACCCATTGGTGAAGGATATCGGGAGTAGGTAGCAGAGCCCCCAATAAAGAAATGTTCGTGTGCCATGCATTTGTACAGAATCTGATTTTATTTTATTTTACGTCCGACTTTGATCCAACACGACTCGCGAACGACAATAAACATCTAGGCAAAAGTGGGTGGAGTTTCATAGAGGGGAACTCTTCTAGGATGCTCCTTTCTAGAATTTGAATGACTGTTCGAACCAGCGCCTTCTAATCCTTCCATCCCCTCACAAATTGAAGCTTTTATGTTATTAACTTTAATTTTTTTGTCCAAAAATGATTACAAGATTACTGCTAAGAAAACTAGAAACTTCTTCTTCTTCTTCTTCTTCGTCTCTGGCTCCGCCTCTCGTCCTGGGCTCAGCCTGCTGTCTTTGCCTCCGCTTTCGTCTCAGTCTCCAATAGCCAGTAATGCAAATTTGAGTCTAAAATTACATATATTCGAACCTCACTTTTCGTGGAAAATAACGGTAAAAGAACAAAAATTATCATTGCTAATATTTCTACTATTACAATTACTATACTACAGCCAATAATAATAATAATAATAATAATAATAATAATAATAATAATAATAATAATAATAATAATAATAATAATCTAAAAACTGCTGCTACAACTATGAATAGTGCTCCTTCTGTCCTACTATATAATGACATTAGTTCAATAATTTCATGGACAATAAAGCTTTGTAAACGGAAGTAGCAGAAGAAGAAGTCCAAATGTAATAAGGAGGCATCAATCTCCGAATGTAATAAGGAGGCATCAAAGTACGAATATAATAAGAAGGCATCAAAGTCCAAATGTAATAAGAAGGCATCAAAAGTTTTATAAGAAATTGTCTTTATTTTGTTTGGACTTTTTGAGGCTTTGGGACGTCTCCAACTGGTTTTTATTATTCATTACCGAACTCTTTTCTTTTAGTTGGAACTCTTATTGTTCTTATTTTGTTTTCTTCCTCTTGTTCTTTTACGTTTTTTTTTGTTCTCTTCCTCTTTTCCCACTTCTTCTTTTTCTTCTTCTTTTCTTTATTGTTTTATTGTTATGATTCTGTTCACTTCTTGTTCTACTTTTAATTCTTCTTCACTTTTCTATTGGTTTTTATCTTTGCTCTCTTTCTCTTCTTATTCATTTTGGTTTTTGTTCTTTTTCTTATTTTTGTTGTTCATCTCTCTCTCTCTCTCTCTCTCTCTCTCTCTCTCTCTCTCTCTCTCTCTCTCTCTCTCTCTCTCTCTCTCTCTCTCTCTCTTTTCTACATTTTGCTGTTATTAATCTTCTTCTTCTTCATTATTGTTGTTGTATTTTTGGTATTTCTTCTTGTAAAAAAGAATTCAAGGGTTTTATTTTAATGAAATTATATAATCAAAGAAATGTATGTAATTATAATGTCATTGGTTAAATTGGTAAACCATAGATTTCAAGTTACGTCCACGTAAAATTTAGTGTTATTTACAATAAGTACACATATATTGTACTGTTTCACCTCAAAGATAGTAGTGTAAGATTTTCTGGTGTATATTGCCTCAGTAGCATTCCATTTAAGAAAATATTCTGAGAAAACCGTTTTCACCATGTTTATTGTTCACAGCTACAGTATTTGCTGGAAAATTTTGCTGCTAATCTGAGAATTAAAATTTTCGGACATAATTACATCTTAGAGTCTTGTAAGGTATCTAAGTATCATTAATTCGTTTTATAAGATGTCTGATCTATGAATTAATCAAGACGTTCCGCCAAATACTCCGCTTAAAATTTAAAAGCCTTTCAGGCAGGTTATTTTGTCTAGCTGGATTGACTGATTATATCATCAAATTTCTCATCTTGAATCAGATCTTTTATTTGACGTCTTATAAGATCCTGTCTTTGGTCTTTGGTATTTGCGTCACTAATTCTCGAAGCTTTTATCCAAATTACGTAAATTTAAGTCCACTTCGATCTATCTATTTAAGTTCTTCAGAAGATCAAGCTTTATATAAAGGCGAAGGTGTATAGATTTTCTTTGAATCAACAAGTGGTGTAGTGAAAACATTCTTCTTCTTTTATGGGGTCAGTTATTACGCACTTTTACCATCACGGGAAATGTTAGCAAATTTGACGGTAAATTCTTAGCTTAGTAAAGTTTATACGTTTGCTGAACTACTGGTCATTAAGAAAAATTAACATCCAACCCCGAGGCTCTTCCAGGTGTTCAAAATCCTAAAGTATAAAATTTAGGCAAGATATTTGTTTTGTCTGTAAAATGATATAGATGTTTGTTGAAATAGCATCTGAATAATTGATGTTTACTGTATTCATGTATTGGTTATATGTATGGTTGATTGTTCTGGATGTTCAAAGGCTATCAAGTAAATCAATTTACTAAACTTTAGTATAAGTTTCTGGTTAATTTAAGATGAGCAAGTTATGTTATGACCGTGATGATGTTTTATGATATTTGGAATTATGCGAAAGAATAGAAATTTGTCATTAAAAAAGTTTAGTTTTATTTCTAACTTCTTAGTTTCAGTTTTGACTCCTTTTTAACTCCCTTTTCCTTTTAAATTTACTATAATTATGTCTGTATTGCTCACCCCTCTCTCTCTCTCTCTCTCTCTCTCTCTCTCTCTCTCTCTCTCTCTCTCTCTCTCTCTCTCTCTCTCTCTCTCTCTCTCTCTCTCTCTCGTTAATTTCCTTTCGTTTATTGTTAACAGACATCTGACACCAAGTTCTAATTGAAGGTCTTAATATGGAATTTGGCTATCAACAGTTCTCTCTCTCTCTCTCTCTCTCTCTATCTATTTCTACTCTAAGAAATCGTCTAGTCGCCTTTCTCTCTCTCTCTCTCTCTTATTGTTTTACAGAAAGATTTTTTTGACTATCAAATACAAAAAAATAATTAACAGATATGAGTGTCTCAAATGAACATCACTCCTTTTTTTTTTTTTTTAACTGCTAACTACACTTACTACTCAACTTGAAAATCTTTTTACTGAAATGAGAAGAAAAAAAAAAAGAAGATATAAGGCTAGGCATGGCCTAAGGCGCCGTGAGGCTTGAATGTAAACGACAGAAGAGCCAAGCAAAGAATTGGGGTAAAAAAAAAAAAAAAAAAAAAGATAAAAAAAAGTGAAATTATCTAGGGTAAAATCGAACGAACTCTGGGGATTTTTACTTTGTTTAGAAGGAAGGAGGGTGGGTGGGTTTGGTGGTGTGTGTGTGTGTGGAAGGGGGAGGGAGGTTGAGGAAAATGTGTAATGAAAACAAATGGTTCGGTCAGTAATGGAAGCTATTTATTATTTAGAAGTTAATTATTGTATAAACTGAGGAAAATTTCAATTTCGATCTATCGAGGAAAGAGGAAACGGAGGCTTGAGGTTTTAAGAGTGCTGGGGGGGAGTGGGGGTAGGGGGGGTAAAAAAATGGAGGGAACTGAAGAATTTTTCTCTTTACTATTGGGGATATTTTTATTGCTTTCGAAGCATGTAGGAAAGATGGGAATGAGGGGGGGGGGGTTATACCGGATCCAGCCTTTATAGAAACTCCCCCCAACCCCCCCCTCTCTTAGCATATTTTTCAGTTACATTTTTTTTTTTGCTTCGCAATATTATTTATAATAACTAAGTTATTTTTAGTTTATGAGGCAATTATTTTATGTTGCTTCGTAAAGGAGAAATAATATATGGTTTATATATATATATATATATATATATATATATATATATATATATATATATATATATATATATATATATATATATATATATATATATATATATATATATATATATATATATATATATATATATATATATATATATATGAGCCTTTTCTATTTTTTCAACACTACTCATGGGTCGGGGGTACAGAAGAGGAATCCCATAAAAAATGCTCGTGTGCCATGCATTTGTGTCTTCAAATTTGTATACCTTTTACTATAATAGCATCATTAAGAATAATAGATGAAAAGTGCAAAAGTTATATGTATTAAGTCCCAATAATAATAAAAGATTTTACGTTTAAAATTACAAAACAAACCAGATCTAGTTTTCGTTTCCTACTCTCGTACGATTTATTTATTTTTTAAAAAAAAATTGCATTACTCAAATACATAAAAATTTAGTTATTTTTTTTTTATTTTTTTTTTTTATTTTTTTATTTTTTTATTATTTTTTTTTTTTTTTTAAATCTTTGAGCTAAGAAATTTCGGTACAAAATCTGAGAATCTTCTAGGTTGCCATAACTATATAAGATTATTTTAGAGTTCCCATTTACTACTATATATCTGTAAAAAAAATTTGAATAAAAAAATGAATAACTCATTTCATTTTTCATTTTTGTTTTTCATCATTCATTTAGACCGTTACTTGCACTTTTTTTTTTTTTTTTTTTTTTTTTTTTTTTTTTTTTTAAACAAATCTTTCATCGTATTGAACTATTAGTGTTAAAATTATCATTAGTATTGTCGGGAGAGGTTTTACGTTGCTTTCTTTTTCTTTTCTTTTTCTTTTTAACATTTTTTTTAACATTTTTTTTTTTTTGAAATAGTTTTGTCACAAAATTTATTTACAGTGCAAAACGTTTAGAAAAATTTTCAAAATCTCTATTTTTTGAGCTACTAAACTAAAATAATATATATATATATATATATATATATATATATATATATATATATATATATATATATATATATATATATATATATATATATATATATATATATATATATATATATATATATATATATATATATATATATATAGTAGTAGTGTGACAGAGCTAGAGAGAGAGAGAGAGAGAGAGAGAGAGAGAGAGAGAAAGAGTGTAACACAGTGTTTTTCACACACATGTGTGTGTGTGAGAGAGAGAGAGAGAGAGAGAGAGAGAGGAAGAGAGAGAGAGAAAAGAGATGGAGAAAGAGAGAAAAAAGAGGGAGAGAGAGAGATAAAGTGAGAGAGAGAGAGAGTAAATATATTAAAGATTTTTTCAGACTCATTTTTTTTATAAAGGAGTTCTTCCACTTTATTCCACTTGTTGCAGAGAATAAAACTCTCTCTCTCTCTCTCTCTCTCTCTCTCTCTCTCTCTCTCTCTCTGTATATATATATATATATATATATATATATATATATATATATATATATATATATATATATATATATATATATATATATATATATATATATATATATATATATATGCCGTCTACCGTGGAACAACGGTAGAAGTAGAAACTACCTAGGAAAGTTCCCCTTCTCGAATAAGGTAGTGCCCGTGATATATATATATATATATATATATATATATATATATATATATATATATATATATATATATATATATATATATATATATATATATATGTGTGTGTGTGTGTGTGTGTGTGTGTGTTTGTGTAATTAGTGTGAGGTAGATTTCTAAAGTGGGTGAGGAGGAAGGAGTGATGAATAATATAACACAAGATTAAAATTAGGGATGGAGCGATATCAAAATTTTTACCGATACCGATACCGATACCGATACCTAAAATTACCAGATACCGATACCGATACCGATACCGGTATCGGTATCGGAAAATATGCCGATACTACTACCGATACCGATACCGATACCGATACTTTACTCTTATCCAAAAATTTTGCCGATACCGATACCGATACTGAAAAGGCCGATACCGATACCGATACCGATACCGGTATCGGAAAATATGCCGATACTTAGCCGATACCGATACCGATACCGATACTTCACTCCATCCCTAATTAAAATATATTAATATAATATTTTTATACGAAATTTGAATAATATTAAAAAAATTTGCTATTTAAATTTAGGGCAAGAATAATTATAATAAATAATTATGTAAAAATAATTATAATTATTTATTATATAAGAATAATTATAATTATATAAATAATTATGATTATTATAACTTATCCAAATCTGTAGTTACCAGCCTAACAACCAAACTTAAACCTATTAAAACGTAACCTAACGTAACCAAGTCTAACCTATTCTGGTCCAAACCAAATTAAACTTAGCATAACCTAACCAAAATCTAACCTAACCAAATTTAACCTAACAAAACCTATCCTAACCAAAAATAATCTAACTTAGACCAACCAAAACTTAGCAAAATCTAACCAAAATCTAACCTAAAACAACCAAACTTAACCTAACAAAACCTATCCTAACCAAAAATAATCTAACTTTGACCAACCAAACTTAGAAAAACCTAACCTAACATACAATAACCAAATTTAACCTAGTCCAACAAAACTAAACCTAGCAAAACCTAATCCTAACGAAATCTAACGAAACACTTTTATTATTAATTACCATGAATAAAATGTAAAAATAATACCATAATTATTGTATGTTGAGAAGAATAAAATTTATTTGTATGGTGAATTTAAGTAAAAAATTTCACATCTCACAAAACTGAAAAATCCCTTTTCCAATTTATGTTACATAAAGAAAATCGAAATTTGCAATCTTTCATGATAAATTGCAGTATATATATATATATATATATATATATATATATATATATATATATATATATATATATATATATATATATATATATATATATATATATATATATATATATATATATATATATATATATATATATATATATATATATATATATATATATATATATATATATATATATATATATATATATATATATATATATATAGGTTCTTTTTAATTGCTATTTTTTAATAGTCAATTTTCGTTGGAGCTTTTTTTTTTTTTTTTTTTTTTTTTTTTTTGGCGTATTTATTTATTTTTTCATTTTTATTTTATTTTTTTTTAAATTTTGCAACACGTGGTAATTTTTTTTTTTTTTTTTTTTTTTTTTTTTTTTTTTTTTTTTTTTTTTTTTTTTTTTTTTTTTTTATTTTTAATATATATATTTGCTAGCCGTTAGGCCTACATTTATCCTTTAAGTCAAGGTTAGGTTAAGTCGAACTAGTTTGTTAGAAAAAAAAATGAATGGAAGACATGAACCATATAAGAGATTTATAAAATATACTCTCGCCAAATTGGCTACATTTTTTCGATTTTTAAAACTCGATAACTTATTTCCCTTTCGTTTTTCGGCTTTTTTTCGTTTTTTTTTTTTCGTTTTTTTTTCGTTTTTTTTTTTTTTTTTTGAGGGGGGGTTATGTTCTACAAATAATGTTAATTTTCATTACAATCGGAGTAATATATATATATATATATATATATATATATATATATATATATATATATATATATATATATATATATATATATATATATATATATATATATATATATATATATATATATATATATATATAAATCACATTTTCTATTTTCAATGGACAAAATATGATGCAATATTGTTGCCATATATGTGTCACAATTTAAAAATTTACTAAAACAAAAATCATCTTTTACGTGTATATAGTTTAATATCGATATATCAACAATTATCGATTATATTTTATCACCAATCACGGGTCGCTGGATACAGAGGGGTACCCCCGGCGGGAAATGTTCTTCTAACATGCAAGTACTGTAGTTTTAATAATAATAATAATAATAATAATAATAATAATAATAATAATAATAATAATAATAATAATAATAATAATAATAATAATAATAAAGTTGTACGCAAATTGTTGAAACTTAAGGATTAATCGATATATTGATATTGACTACACCCATTTTAAATTGCTAAATACTACTTTTATTTAAAAAAAAAAAAAAAAATAAACACTGCAAAAACTGTCCTAACGAATCGTTGGGACAAGTGGCGAAAATGTCAATAAAATTTTCAATAGAAAAAAAAGACATGTTAAGTATAAGAAAGTTACTTCACTCATTTAATTTCTAATAAGAAAATAACTGGAAAAAAATTTGTTGTAACATTTTTACCACTTGTCCCAACGATTCGTCAGGACAATTTTGCAATATATATATATATATATATATATATATATATATATATATATATATATATATATATATATATATATATATATATATATATATATATATATATATATATATATATATATATATATATATATATATATATTGTGGTGCATGATAAATTATTATTCGGCGTCCTTTTACAATTCATCTTTCTCGAATTGAAGGAAGACGTCCCAAGAAAAAAGAACTAAACTTTAATGAAAAATGACTCCACTTCCTTGAAGGGGAGAGAGGAGTCCCCACACCAACCCTCTGTACTGTGTGGATATATATATAATATATATATATATATATATATATATATATATATATAT
>SEYY01016673.1:15000-17936 GCA_009176605.1 Armadillidium nasatum
ATATATATATATATATATCCGCCCATTAACGTCCCCATCGCCTATTTTTTCCATTGATTAATATGATAATAAATTTTGTGTGTAAATTACAGTGGTAATCGTTAGACATCTATTGAGTTATTTCCCCCCCCCCCAATAAAATAACCCCACTTTAAGAGCTAATATTCTTCCCTCCCTCCCCCACTCCCAACTATTCATTTGCTTACCCCCCCCCTCATTTTCAAAGTTCAGCTCAAACCCCTCCTCCCTCCCCACGTACTTCAACTTCCCTCCCTTCTTCCTTTCTGGGGCAAAATATTACGTCATCAAGAGGCCTAGACCAAGGCTATCTAGGCTCATTTATCCTATTCTTAATGCACGAGTGTATAACAGGCTTGTGGGGTGTTACTTACCCTTGTTATCTTCCTCATATAATATATATTATATATATATATATATATATATATATATAATATATATATATATATGGCTTAGGTTAGATTGTTTTCTGATTTGATATTTTTTATATCGATATTTTTTGTCGATATTTTATTAATCGATATTTTATACCTATATTTTTTTTATATACCTATAATTTCTTACCAACAAATTTCAGACCTTTAACTGTCATTGTATCCGTTGTTGTTGTTCTTTATATGAATCTCAGATATAAGTGTAATTTGTTCTAGTGATGGTCTCTTCTTGCATTTATATATAATATATTATATTATATAATAATATATTATAATATATATATTATATATATATTATATATTTATTTTTTTTTTGTTGTATCGGTCCTAGGCTAGTATGTCGTGCCAACGTTCTTGTGTAGGTTAGGCCTCTTTTACGGCAACTTCGGTAGTTCAAAGTCGAACTGCTATAATAATAATTGTGTAATGTCTATGTAATCCTCTAATTCTCGCCAACGTCTTGTTTAGGTTAGGCCTCTATTTTCGATTAAATATTTTCTGACAATCGAAAGTCAGAACAATCTACATTTACCTTTATAAATATATATATAAAATATATATATATATATTATATTATATATATATTATATATATATATATATATATATATATATATAATATAATACTCATTAATAGTTTTATCTTAAAATCCTGATTTTAAAGAACAAAAAGTAAAATGATCATATTTTATTTATCTCCAAACACAAGAGTCAAGAATATTCCCTTTCAAACAATCTCCTTTTTCTGTCGGAACTTAAAAATTCAAATCTACTGTTTGTTTTAAATACAAAATTCTTCTTATCTAAAAACTGATTTATTTCCTGAAATAAAGATAAGAATTTTCCATTTTACAAAAAAATAGATAAAACTCGAGTTGTTCCAGCAGTGTAGGACGTATTGGAGGGGTTCCCATCATAGAGTTTTGTATTAAACTTAGAAAGAAGATAAAAAGTAGGGATGGAGTGAAGTATCGGTATAGGTATCTGTATCGGCAGTATCGGCATATTTTTAAGCATCGGTATCGGTATCGGTAATAGTATCGGTAAGAAGTATCGGCATATTTTTAGGTATCGGTAAAAATTTTGGTATCGCTCCATCCCTAATAAAAAGTATCTTATTTTACTCAAAAAAAAAAAGAAGATATCGATAGTGGCGACCGGTATCAGCAAAGAAAGGAAGCTCCCAAAACTCTAGAAGGAAACAAAGCAACCCCTGCAGTATCGTGAGTAGGGATGGAGTGAAGTATCGGTATCGGTATCGGCAGTATCGGCATATTTTTGAGCATCGGTATCGGCATCGGTATCGGTAAAATTTTTGGACAAGATAAAGTTTCGGTATCGGTATCGGTAGTAGTATCGGCATATTTTTAGGTATCGGTATCGGTAAAAATTTTGGTATCGCTCCATCCCTAATCGTGAGTATATAAATTTTCATCCCCCGTTTATAACATTTCACCGCCATAACAAATGAAATTGAAAATCAGGTGGATTCCTCCCACAACTTACCAACACTTGCAGCCATCACCTCAATTTTCCAAAGATGAACTACTTCTGATAGGAAGAATCGACAATAAATGAGAAGGCCCCACTTTTTTCTCGATGGCTGGAGGATGTAAAAGAAAATATTCAAATCAAACACTGCTCAGATGATCGCACAAAAATCACACAAGCTCGATCCCAAATCCACCTTACAAAGGGCGAATTCCGAGTACTGCTAAATTCAAACCCTGAACTCCTTCGTCTTTCTTCTTTTGAAGAATTCATTGAAACCTTACAATGCCTCGTCCTTCCGGAAGACTCCCTTCATCATTTTGAAGCTTTCCAGAAACTCTTAGATTTTCAATGGGATTCTACGCAAACAATAGCTTCAAGCGCTCTCTCCTTACACAAATTAGTGACAGAATTTCTCAACAAACTCACTGAAAAGGACTCTACTCTCAATCTTCCTGAAAAACTTATCACGGCCATAACCATGTCTTTTTATATACCCAAATTCCAAAAACACTACAAGACCATAGACAACAATTTGTAAAATATTGCGATTATACTTTGCCTCTTCCCCAAACAAATCCAGAAATTCCTTCGAAATTCTAATGGTCGTCTCTACACTCTTCCTCCCACGGAAATAACCCCTTCTCAAATCGAGGTTAATTTATTATCCAACAGAGCGAACTCCACAAGATCAAAACCAACTCCACATCAACCTTTCGTTCAGTGCACTCCCTCTGCATCCCATCTCACCATCCCTTACCTCTCCCCCCAGGCACCAATCTCGATTCAATACCACAGATCTGTTAACATTGCGTACAAGCAGGTCACTTTAACGCCTACTTCCCATTTAGCCCATATTGCCACCATTGTTATTGCCACATTCGAGGATCTACTCCAAATTGCAAAAACTCTAACTTAGATCCTTCAATCCAAATTTCACATTCAGAAACGCTCCAATCACTCCACAAATAGAGAACATCATAAAAAGAGGACT
>SEYY01016674.1:5000-11069 GCA_009176605.1 Armadillidium nasatum
TTTAATGAAAATTGGTAGGCCTCTGACATTTGTCCACCAGTATATATATATATATATATATATATATATATATATATATATAATAAAATATATATATATATATATATATATATATATATATATATATATATATATATATATATATATATATATATAATATAATGCACATTTAAAAGTATGGTAACTGAATATGATATATATAATAATACAATATTATGTCAGCGGATTTTGTAAACAGAAAACAACTATAAAAATATTATTAATAAGCGATGAATAAGAGTCTGGTTGGTTGTTTAGTTATATATATATATATATATATATATATATATATATATATATATATATATATATATATATATATATATATATATATATATATATATATTATATATATATATATATATATATATATATCCCTTAAACGGGGTAAAACTAACTATCCTCAAAAGTAAACTTTAATCAAATTTTTTAAGGAATGAAGCTATTATTCATATTCTCAAATTTTTTTTTTTTGTAGATTAGTCTTTATATTTCAATGTTTCCACATAAAATAAATTTAATAAATAAAAAAAAAAAAAAAAAAAAAAAAAAAAAAAAAAAAAAAAAAAAAAAAAAAAAAAAATTTTTTTTTAAAATTTGAAATTTTTTTTTAAAAAAAAAACCCCCCCCCCCCAAAAAAAAAAAAATAAAAAATTTGAGTACGAAAAAATTCAACTAATGGGAGTTAAAAAAAAAACTGAAATGTGTAAGTGTTTACATATAAAATAATGTAAAATTTCTTTAAAGTTTAGAAAATATTAATGCTTTTCTGAAATGGGTTAAAACTAACCATTAAAAAGTCTGAATAACTTTAATATTTTTGAACCGATGTACATGAAATTTTCAGAGCTTATAATATTCGAATACATATTCATTTTTTATTTTGAACAATTTTTCTTGTACCCAACAATTTTGATTGTTGGGTACATGAAAATTTTGATTTATGTTCTGAAAATTTTTTAAAATTTTCTTGTGCTTAGTACCAAAATGGTTGGATATATGAAAAATTGTTCTAAATAAAAAATGCAAATCTTGCCCAACTGTACAACTTCTGCAAAAAAAAAAAAATTTTTTTTATATACTCAACAATTTTGTGCATGGGAAAAATTGAAATTTTACAATTTTAAAAATTTTTTTTACAGAGGTTATATAGTTGGGTGAGAAACGCATTTTTTATTTAGAAAGATTTTATGTATACTCAACCATTTTGCAGCTGTGTATGAGAAAACCCAGTAATTTGACATTTTTCCCATGCACAGCAACAAAATGGTTAGATATAAAATATTTTTTTTTTTTTTTAAATTTCAGAGGTTGTACAGTTGGGCAAGTAACGCATTTTTTATTTAGGAAAAAATTTTGTATACCAACCATTATGGTGCTGTGCACAGGAAAATTTTAAACAATTTTACCGTGCACAGCGTCAAAATCGTTGAGTAATGAGTATACAAAAGAAATTTCTAAATAAAAAATGTACATCTCACCCAACTATTCAGCCTCTGAAAATTTCAAGAACTTTGCATGTGTAGGAAAAAAAATTATGCACAAAATATTTTTTAAAAAATTAAAGTTTCATGATTATGGGTATTAGTTGAAATTTGACTTTTTGGGGGGGACAGCCAACATAAAAAGTTCAAGTATAACAAAATGAAAATTAAAGATTTAACTATGTACAGGTCAATTATGATGTCATTTTGACAAAGGAAATATACCGAAAAATTTGCATTAATTTTTCTCCAATGCATATCTTTGATTTTTGTTGAATATTTCAGTCCAAACACGTTTTTTTTTCTTCAAATTATGTTCTAGATAATCTATAATGCTAGTTTCATCCATTTATATTAATAAAACACACTAATGAATAACCGTTTTTAAATACTGTGCAGTGGTTAGTTTTACCCTGTTTCAATTTTTCATCAACAATTTTCCAAAATTTTTAAAGAATAGTAATTTGCATATTTTCATATATTTCTTTATATAAATATTCAGAAAGGTTCAGGTTTCCCCCCAAAGAAATTATAAAGTTAAATCAAGCGATCCTGTGATTTTGCAACTCCCAAAAGTTGAAATTTTCGAAATTTTGTTTAGTTTTTCCACTTTTTTCGGTATATATTCTGTGAAAAAAAAGTTATTTCTCTTTGGAATGTAAATAAATGAATAAACTTTTGATATTTCAATATTGTTTCTTAGAATAGAGTTTATAAAACAAAGTAGATGGAATGCAGTATACAAAGATACTAGATGCTTTAATAATTTGAAAATTTTGTTCTTATAATTCAGAATTTTGTTTTTACTGGATATCTTGTTGGATAGCTGGATATTGGAAAAAGGCTGAATAACTGGATCGTTACCTGATATCCGGCCCATCCCTAGTCATGAATCTGATTAAGTTTCAAGTTGTTTGATCAAAATGAAGCCGATTTATCATTCGTGAGGCAGAGCGGCCTTCAACTTGTAGTTTACTTTTGGTATTTTTTTTGGTGCAGCTAGATCAGAATGTGTTGTCTTACAGTAAAATTTGGAAACTACACTGATCCATAAAAAAATTGCAAATATATATATATATATATATATATATATATATATATATATATATATATATATATATATATATATATATATATATATATATATATATATATATATATATATATATATATATATATATATATATATATATATATATATATATATATATATATAACCTCTGATGGGCAAGGGCTAGAGGTCCACCAAAATTTCCACTTTAGATAGGGAGGAAATCTGAAATCTGGTCAAATTAAAGACCAACATGTCCTGATACACGGCGTTTAAAGGTGTGTAAGTCATAGGAAGTTGTTAAAATAGATGAAGGAAGTGTGTTCCAGACTTTCCCATTAGATTGCATGAAAGGTTGAGCATAGCTGTTAAGTTTGATCTCATAGAGTTGGATAGAGAAAGGATGAGAATGTGTAGAAAGGCATGGATAGTTCAGAAGAGCATAGTCCATTGTAATATTGATAGTATAGAGAGTGACGAAACAATTCGACAGGCAGAAAGAGACTGGAGAGAATTAGTGAGAGCAAGGAAAGCTGTATGAATGGAACCACTCTAGATGTGTGATGCATATTGCATACAGGGGCGAACAGCACCCCTATAAAGAGCAAAAAACTAGGGTGGAGTAAAGAAATTCTGAAGGCTCCTCAGAACACCTAACTTCTTAGAATTTGTTTAGAAAGAGAAGTAATATGATCTTTCCAAGAAAGATTACAAGAAAAGGAAACACCAAGAATATTAAGGAGAGATAAAAGTTTGAGTCGTTTATTTTCGAAGATATCATAGTTATGTGAAAGGTTGAGTAGAGTAGAGAGATGGAGGAAAATGAGTTTTGTAGGTATTGAGAACGACCATGTTTTTTCTGCCCCAATTTGAAATATGAAATAGATCAGAAGTCAGTTTTTCCAAGGCTACCCTCCTTGCGTCTATTAACTGCTGTTGGGAGAGGCGCCTCTCAAATTGAAATGAGTAATTAAGGGCCGAGTAATCGGCATAGGAGTAAATATGAGATTAAGTAACGGAGAGGAAAAGGAAAAAAAGGGTTAGGGATAGGACAGATCCTTGAAGAACACCAATATTAATAAATTTAAAGGATGAACAGTGGCCGTCTACAACAGTTGCTATAGAACGACCAGAAAGGAAATCAGAAAGAAAGAAGTTTGGAAATCAAAGCTTTGTGCCAGACTCTATGGAAAGCTTTCGATGTGTCCAGCGCGACAGCAAAAAAGATTCACCGAAATGCTGAAGAGCGGAGGACTAAGAGTCAGAGAGAAGGAAAAGATCACCAGTAGAGCGTTTCTTACGAAAGCCATACTGGCGATCAGAGATAAGATTAGAACTGAGATGTTTCCAAATCTTCCTGTTCAGGATAGATTAAAAAAAACTCAGAAAGAACGGAGGTTAAAGAATTGGGACGGCAGCTAGAGGGTTGATAAGGGTCCCCCCTTCTTCGGCACAGGTTGATTGAGCGCACCTTTCCAACAAGAAGGGAAAGTTGAAGTAGAAAGAGAAAGACGAAATAATTTACCAAGGCAGGGTGCAAGCTCGGAAGCACAAGTTTTCAGAACCACAGGAGGGTTACCATCAGGACCTTACGCCTTCTTAGTGTTAAGCAAAGAGAGAGCAGAAATGACGTCTTTAGAAGAAATTACAATTTTAGGCATAAATGAGTTGGAGAGTGTTGAAAGTGTAGGAACATCTCCGGAATCGTCTAAGGTTGAATTAGAAGTAAAAGTTTGAGCCAAGAGTTCAGCTTTAGAGGAAGGCAAAAGGGCAGTTGTACTATCAGAAGATACTAAAGGAGGAAAAGAGGAAGAAGCAGAGTTGACCATTTTTGCAGATTGCTAGAAAGGGCGTGAAGAAGAAGAATCAGAAAGATTATTGTGTTTAAGATAATAGATTTTTGATGATGAAATATAAGTTGCATGAGTTTCTGGAGTTTGAAGACAACGGTAATCCCTGAAGGCAGCATTCCTTCGGTGGATAGCACGTGAACAAGTAGAGTTAAAACCAAGGTTTGTTTGGATTAGTAGAAGGGAAAGAATATGGAATGTACGGCTCCATGCTACAGAGAATCACCTTGGTTATGCGCTCTGCACATTCCGAGGGACCCCTCCCACTGAAACAATAATCTTTCTATGGGAAATGAGATAAGTACAACCGCAAATCAGACCAGTTAGTGTCACCGAAATGCCAGAAACCTCTCCTCGCCGAAGGCAGGTTCCGTTCTTGCGGGAGACTTGAAGAGACAAAACAAGATACAGAGATAAGAAGGTGATTGGATGAACCCAGAGGAGGAAAGAGTTTAACAGTGTAAGGAGAAGGATAAGATGTTAGGAAAAGATCAAATATGTTGGGTTCATCTCCAAGGCGGTCATGGATACGGGTAGGGAGATGTTCCAACTGCTCATGGTTGTTCTGAATAGAAAAGTGGTAATCGAGTTCACCAGCCAGATGAAAGCCTTTGGCAGTGGTGAACATTGAAATCACCTAAAATGATGATGATTTCAGAGAAAGGAAAAGAATATATTCTATATTAGAGTTAAGATAGTCGAAGAATTTTTTATTGTCTGTAGAGTTAGGAGATAAGTACACAGAACAAATGAATTTAGTTGTAGAGTTGCAGGAAGTTTAAGCCATTAAGTAGAGAATTTAGGAGACTCCAAATTAGAGACTAGGTTAAATGATAACTAGGTTATCATTATTATTATTATTCTGCTCACAGAACAATTACAATAATAAAGTTGCTTCCATAATAATCACCTTAAGATGCATCGACATTAGATTTGCGCACATATGTTTAACATCCACCTTTGACAGAAAATTGAGGATAGACACAGTTGGAGTAAACAGAGTAGGGTTTGCTGTAAGAGCACTCAGATATCTGAGATGAGGTCTAGAAGAAGAGAAGTGGTGTTCGACAAATTGGAAATTAGACAAGAGACTGCGAATGTTTCAGAAATTAATGAAAAAAAAGAAGACTATGCGCAGAGCAAGTCGGCATCAAAGTCTTGGTGTCACCAACCCCATCACCGGAGGCCACCAACTTCCAAGTGGTGATGGGGAAGAGGTGGATGAGGGGCTATATTTTGAAGCCTCCCCTTCAAGCTTCTCAGAGACAGTTTTATGTTTTGTCATTTCGAATTATTTTAATAGGTACTGAATGTGTAAGCGCTTGTAAATTTGTAGGATACATGTGAAGAAGGAGGAAGGTAGTGTGAGCATAGACACTCCAATATGATTCAAGGGTACACTAGAGACCCTCTGAGAAGGTGAAGCGCGAAAAATGATGAATCAAGGAGCCACAGAGTGAAACGGACGGCGATTCATCCTCCCTATATATATATATATATATATATATATATATATATATATATATATATATATATATATATATATATATATATATATATATATATATATATATATATATATATATTGCTGAATTTGTTAGCCAGAACGATAATTCTTATCTAATAGATTTTTTTTTTTTGCAAG
>SEYY01016676.1:5000-13697 GCA_009176605.1 Armadillidium nasatum
CACGTCTAGAAAAAAGTTATAGGCACTCAGTTATTTTTTTAAAAATATTATTTTAAAAAAGTTGGATTTTTTTTTTTTTTTTTTTTTTTAAACAATTTTTGACTTTCGATAGTTGGTCAGTATTGTGCTAATAACAATTTTTCTATACTTCTATTAGAAGATTTTGTAGCCAATAGACGTAGGAACAAACACCCAAATTTCAGACCAAAAATATTTTTTTATGTGGCCTCACTGTAGATTTGAGCATTCCTAAAAATTCCGAAAAGCTTCTAAACTTTAACTCCCTCGCCAAAACGTTAGGAATGGAGTTTTCTCGTCGGGAAAAAAGCTATCTATATTGAAATTTTCAGGAGAATCGGATGAATTTTTTTTGAAGAGGTTTGACCTGCCGGCAGATCAGGTGGAAGTCAACGTGTTTTAAATTTATTTTACTTTTTTGCGGCAATAAAATATAGATTCCTGATTGTCCTAAATTTGGAACATTGATCAAAATTACTAAGTAATACTTTTAATAATATTGATATAAATTACTAAGTAATACTTTTACTATGATTGTATAAAGAGTTATTTTATCCGATAGCGCATTACTTGCATTTTTTTTACAGGTATCATGATTAAAAGATTAATAAATTTTGACATCTTCCTTCTTTCGATAAAGTGATTTTAAAATATCTTCAAATCATCATTACTAATCTCAAACTTTTTGAAATTAAAATTTAAAGTTTGAACAATGATCAACTGCTTTACTTAGATGTCATTTTAATATAAATTTATCCTAATTTAACGTCGATTGAAACTGCAAAAGACAACTGTCCATGTATTAGAGTTTCTAAGCATTTAAAATATTAAGAATTTCATTTTTATTAACCAACTGAGAATAGCTATAGGAGTAGCAAGTAAATACATAGGTATATTTGAATTTATTTATAGGACACTCTAAGTTAAAACATTTCATAGCAAGTAATTATCATAAATAAAAGTAATCAAAATATTCCCAATTTGCTTTACAAAAGTTTCAAACTATCAATTACATAAAAATAAAATATTTGGCTTCCCAAAACATTTTAAATTCAGTATGGCTAAAAAAAAAATTGAAAGGAAATCATGAATACAAATGATTTCAAGAAAGATTTGACAGTCTATTAACTTCCTATCAAGTACAATTTTTAAATTACTAGGTAACACTTTTACTATGATTGTATAAAGAGTTATTTTATCCGATAGCGCATTACTTGCATTTTTACAGGTATCATGATTAAAAGATTAATAAATTTTAACATCTTCCTTCTTTCGAGAAAATGATTTTAAAATATCTTCAAATCATCATTACTAATCTCAAACTTTTTGAAATTAAAATTTAAAGTTTGAACAATGATCAACTGCTTTACTTAGATGTCATTTTAATATAAATTTATCCTAATTTAACGTCGATTGAAACTGCAAAAGACAACTGTCCATGTATTAGAGTTTCTAAGCATTTAAAATATAAGAATTTCATTTTTATTAACCAACTGAGAATAGCTATAGGAGTAGCAAGTAAATACATAGGTATATTTGAATTTATTTATAGGACACTCTAAGTTAAAACATTTCATAGCAAGTAATTATCATAAATAAAAGTAATCAAAATATTCCCAATTTGCTTTACAAAAGTTTCAAACTATCAATTACATAAAAATAAAATATTTGGCTTCCCAAAACATTTTAAATTCAGTATGGCTAAAAAAAAAATTGAAAGGAAATCATGAATACAAATGATTTCAAGAAAGATTTGATAGTCTATTAACTTCCTATCAAGTACAATTTTTAAACTTTTACTATGATTGTATAAAGAGTTATTTTATCCGATAGCGCATTACTTGCATTTTTACAGGTATTATGATTAAAATATTAATAAATTTTGACATCTTCCTTCTTTCGATAAAGTGATTTTAAAATATCTTCAAATCATCATTACTAATCTCAAACTTTTTGAAATTAAAATTTAAAGTTTGAACAATGATCAACTGCTTTACTTAGATGTCATTTTAATATAAATTTATCCTAATTTAACGTCGATTGAAACTGCAAAAGACAACTGTCCATGTATTAGAGTTTCTAAGCATTTAAAATATAAGAATTTCATTTTTCTTAACCAACTGAGAATAGCTATAGGAGTAGCAAGTAAATACATAGGTATATTTGAATTTATTTATAGGACACTCTGTTAAAACATTAAATAACAGGTAATTATCATACTAAAAGTAAACAAAATATTCCCAATTTGCTTTACAAAAGTTTCAAACTATCAATTAATATAAATAAAATATTTGGCTTCCTAAAACATTTTTTGAATCCTGATCCTTTTTGGGAAAAGTTAAAATCTTTTCTACATCAGTTTCATCTGCATGTATTCTCTTCATGTGCTGAGAAACGTTTGTAAACTTTTTCTTGCAATAAAGACATGGTCTCTTAGGCTTAGGCTTAGCTGTTTTCTTTGTCATCCCAGTCTGAGAATCTATAAATAAATCAATATATATATATATATATATATATATATATATATATATATATATATATATATATATATATATATATATATATATATATATATATATATATATATATATATATATATATATATATATATATATATATATATATATATATATATATATATATATATATATATATATATATATATATATATATATATACTCAACAAAATTCAGGATTTAAAATTTGTTTGAAAATCTAAAGATATCAGTTTTTCATCTAGAATTCAAAAATTAGAAATTTTCATATTAACAATTTAATGAATATAACTAAATTTTAACAGACGATGTTTAACTAACCAATTTGAGGTTCATTTTTTTTTATCTTGAAAATGAGATCTTTAGAAATGCTGTTAGATGTAATTAGTTTCGGCATTACTTCTTCAATGTTTTCTGAAAATGTGAATAATAAAATAATCAATTTAGTTAATCAAAGTTTAAGCAAATATTTCTATCATTAAAATGTAAATCGCTTTTTGTATTCAGTTCTACGAAATTAAAATCATTATTTCAGATAATAATTAAAAAAAAAAAAAATTCGAAATTATTTTAAATTATTAAATTTATATTAAGGAACATGAAAAGAAATAAAAATGAAGAATTTTCTCACCCCAAGTAGGTTCATTATTTTCATCTTCAAAATGAAGGATCTGACTGTCTGAATCTATTAATTTCCCTTTCGAAATAACTTCTTTTGTCACTTCTTGATCCTTTTCTGAAAATATTATAAATGATCACCACTAGCATGTGAAAGATTACATATTTTATTTTGTTATTAAATTACAGAAAAAGTGCTTAAAATTTATGAATTATACAAGAATGAGCAGTTCAACAAACTTGTTTATGAAATAAAGGTGGAAAATTTGAAAGACTCCAAATTAGAGACACGAAAACAAACAACATCGTTGCTTACGTATGAACAACAGCCGCCTTTGGCTAAAAATTGAGTATAGAGATAGCAGGAGGAAACAGAGTAGGGTTTGCTATCAGAAAGCTCAAACATCTGAGTTTCGGTCAAGAATAAGAGGTGAGGTCTAGAAGAACAGAGGTGAGGTTCAACAAAGTGGAAATTGTTTCAGAAATTAATGAAAACAATAGACCGTGCACCAGGACAAGATGGCTTCAGTGTCTAGATGGCACTAAACCCATCACAAGAGGCTACCAACTCACAAGTGGTAACGGGGGAAGGGGTGGATGAGGAGCCATTTTGGAAGCCACACCCCGAGATTTCTCCGAGGCTACTGCTGTTGACACCATTATTGATTTTTTTTTTAAAGGGTGTGACAGTATTAATGTTTTATGTTTGTGAATGAGAGCCAACTCCGTGTAGAAGAAGGTGAGAGCGAAAGGGAGCGAATCATTAGGCACCGGGATGAAATGGGAAGTACCCTAAACATCTCATATACCAAATGGAGGTTAATCTCATCGCCTCGAGAGAGCTACTTCCCTCCCCCGTATATATATATATATATATATATATATATATATATATATATATATATATATATATATATATATATATATATATATATATATATATATATATATATATATATATATATATATATATATATATATATGATTTGGCTGTTGTAGTGAGTGGAGGTGCTTAAACCAGAAGGAAAAAGAAAAGATAGGAGAATCAGATGGAAGAGAAGAGAAGGGAAGAGTAGAGAAGAAAAGTGAAGAGAAAAGAAGAGAAGAGTAGAGAAGAGAAGAGAAGAGGAGAAGAAAATTGGAAGGATTGTTTAAAGAATGCTGTAGAATTGTACTGAAAAGAAAATTATTTTTCGAACTTAAAAATAATAACAGAATTTTTAAAAAATATTTTCATAAAGCAAAATTTAATAAATCGCAATTAACTTATTATCAAAATTTTGTGGAGGAACAACAAAACTTTCAAATAACATACTTTCGGCTAAATTAAGTGAAAATTTCAACATTAGTATTACTAATATAAAATTTAAAACACGAGATTGGTTTGGGCGACAAGGGTGGATCATGAAGAATAGTTCTTCGCATGGTTCTAGGGTCTGGGATTCCTTTTAGCCAGCTTTTTTTTGTCTTCCCATGTACGACTGCAGGAATTTTCTTGCAGTTAACGCCACCCTGCATTATGCGGGATACGGTGTGATATATATATATATATATATATATATATATATATATATATATATATATATATATATATATATATATATATATATATATATATATATATATATATATATATATATATATATATATATATATATATATATATATATATGGGATGGAGCGATACCAACATTTTTACCGATACCGATACCGATGCCAATTCTTAACTGTTATATATATATATATATATATATATATATATATATATATATATATATATATATATATATATATATATATATATATATATATATATATATATATATATATATATATATATATATATCCGATCTCAGTAAGGCTCTAGGGGCCTGTCATCGGGGCCAGCACTCATCTTCATCTAGATCTGTCGTAAGTAATTCCATCTTCCACCAACTGTTACACCGTAGACAGCTGATGCCACTTCAGTGAATTCCCAATTAACTTCATCCATCTCTCCTTTGTCTTCCTCTTGGCGTCCACTTTCACCTTTATCTTTCCCCTCCTGCATCCTCCACACATGGCCCAATAATCTCAGTCTTTCTGTATCTATCTTTTGAATTATTGGTCCAGCCCCTGCTTTCTCTAATTCTTTCGTTTCTTATCTTCTCCTTCCTGGTCCTTCCCACCTTCAACCTCAGCGCCCTCATCTCTACTGCTTGAATTCTGCTTTCTTCTCTTGTTGTCGTACTCCAAATATCCATACTATTTAAGAAAACTGGGGTCAGAGTACTTTCAAAAATTACTTTCTTTTCTCCTACATCCATTCTTTTGTCGGCCAAGATTGGGTACAGGACTCTCACAACTCTCCAGTATTTCTCCATCTCGTTTGTGATTTCCAGTGTATTACCTCATTCCCTTGTGAATACTTTCCCATCCCCAAATACTCATATCTCTCTACCATCCTCATATCCTCGCCATGCACATTCAGAACAAGGTCCTCTCCCTCCTCCTCCCATCTAGCTCGTCGGCATGCGTTGCTGCTCTCCAAGCTCCCTTCCTTTGAGTTTCCTCCTTCTCTTTGCTTACTCTTGTCTAGTTTTCTCTTAGATCGATCCATTACGGCACTTGTAGAGAGAGTGACCTCTTCCTTTTGTTTTGTCAACTGTGGTGTTCCTCTGTGTTCTGTTTTATCTCCAAACTTATGCTTACTTTCCATTAACGATCTACTCAACTGCACTTCTAACTCTGTTCACTCTTATGCTGATGACTCAACTCTACATTCTTCTTCTCATTTCAAATCTGCTCCCTCTTTTGCTTCTAGAATTTCTTCTCGTCTTCTTTCCGATTCTATTCTTGCCGATCTGGATGGGATTTTCCGGTGGGGTCATAGTAACTGTGAAATGCAACTCTTTAAAAACATCTTCTTCACATCTCCCTTTCCAAAACACCTTCCAACTTTCCTATCTTCTTCGATTGCTCTCTCGTCTCACCTGTAAAAAACATTAACATTTTTGAACTTAACATAAACAATAAACTGTCATGGAAACCACACATCACAATGGTTGCTAAAGCGGCCTCTAAGAATCTGGGAATTCTGTTCAGGTTGCGAGAATTTTTTTCTTCTGAGCAGTTATTCTAAATATATAAAGGTCTTATTCGCCGTTGTATGGAGTACTGTTCTCACATTTGAAGGGGCTCCGGCTCCTCCTCTCTTCTGTATAGGGTTGAGTCTTAAGGTAAAAGATTAATTAACTGTCCCCTACATTCTAACTCTCTTGATCCCCTATCTCTGGGACGTGACATTGGCGCACTTTCCCTATTCTATAGGTATTACAATAGCGGGTGCTCAATGGAACTGATCTCTCGCATTCCTCCACCGTTTTGTCGTCCTCGTTGCACAAGGGCTGCTCTGCTTTCGCCCCAATTTTGCGTGGATGTAGGAAAACCCAGGCTAGCTCGTTGTGGTGCCTCCTCCTTTCCAGCCACATCTGCTCTGTGGAACTTTCTACCATCATTTATTTTTCCTCCTGTATTTAATCTTTCACTCTTCAAGGCTTCTGTCTGTGCCCACCTGTGGGATGTGCTTTAGGTCTGTGTTTGAGTGAGTTTTCTTCATTTTGTGTGTGCCCCCTCCTTGAAAAGGACTTTTCCTGTGAGTGGGAGAGTTCTGTAAAAAAAAAAAAACTATTTATAGTTCTGTCTTTTCCACATTCACGTTCACGCCCGCCTCTTTTTAGCTTTTCAGCAAAACTTCTCATGACCTCTCTTAACTTAACTATCTTGCCCTATCTATATATATATATATATATATATATATATATATATATATATATATATATATATATATATATATATATATATATATATATATATATATATATATATATATATATATATATATATATATATATATATATATATATATATATATATATATATATATATATATATATATATATATATATATATATATATATATATATATATGGAGATAAAGATAGAGAGAAGTTAAGAGGCGATGAGGTGATGAGAAGTTTTGCTGAAAAGCTAAAAAGAGGAGGAACTGAACGTGAATGTGAAAAAGACAGAACTGTAAATAGTTTTTTTTTTTTTTTTTTTTTTTTTTTACAGAACACCCCCACTCACAGGTAGAGCCCTTTTTAATATATATATATATATATATATATATATATATATATATATATATATATATATATATATATATATATATATATATATATATATATATATATATATATATATATATATATATATATTATGTTTATTCTGGTGGGTAAAAAGCAAAGACCTACTATATCCACCAGAGTTGGAGCAATAACGAAACCTAATAGTTAAAAGCCGACATGCACCGATAGACGGAGATCCATTTTTATTTCGAAACCTGTATCTGAAAAAAATGTTTTATATGATTTATTTCTTAAATTACTTACAAATATTTGAATATAATTGAAAAAATTGGAATAATAGATTATTGCCAGAAACCGCTAAAAAAAACAAAAAATAAAAAAATTTTTTTTGTTATGTTATGATAAATTATATTTAAAAAATGAAGCATTTTCAGATTATCCATTGCTGAAGGAGCTAGATTAGAATTAAAATAAAGTCGAGAAACTCTGATCAGATTAATATGACATACTGTGTAAATTCATCTAAAATTGTGAAATGTGCACCATACACTTTTAAAGTTATTGGAAACAACATGACAATTATCTGGAGTTCGTTAATGCGTTCTTCGTTACCTGATTTTCCTGCAGATATAGTTTTATCACTGGATTCGCCACCAAGAACTGCATCTGAATGAATTTCACCGCTGAGCTCTTCTACAATTTGAGTTTTATTGGTCGTTGATGAATTAGGAATTTTGCAGTTGATTTCCTCCTCCACTACTACACTTTGGATATGTTTTCTTGACTTATTTTTCAAATTTGATGTAAAAGACTGACTCATTGTCTGTAAAAAAAATAAGCTTGATTAACTAAGGTAATTATTTACAAAAGAAAGTTTTTTACTCAGAAAAGAAGAAATCAAGATTGATAAATAAAAGCAAATTACTTTAAAGATAGAATGACAACTGCGAATAGGCTTAGTTTAGAATACACAATTGGTTTTGTCCTTCTATTAGAATTAATATGAAAGATTTTGCCAAGTGGGAATCCGAAGGAGATGAATTTTTAAGGAATTTCTAACAACCATCTTTAGCACTTATATATGGTAAATGGATATATTTCCACCCAACTTTGATACTGCTTTTTGTTCTCCTTTTTGTTAATGGGAAAGAGTTTGCTATTTTAAATCTTTAGCACTTATATATGGTAAATGGATATATTTCTCCCCAATTTTGATACTGCTTTTTGTTCTCCTTTTTGTTAATGGGAAAGATTTTGCCATTTTAAATCTTTAGCACTTATATTCAAAACTTAGAATATATAAAGTGACAAACGATAAAATTTTATTAATGAAAAATTCTCTGAAGAAGGAACCTTTATCATGAATATTAGGTATATTTTACACGATCAGATTTGGGAGACCATATATGCATTTAAAACCCATATAAGGGAAAAAT
>SEYY01016677.1:0-2500 GCA_009176605.1 Armadillidium nasatum
ACCTTATTCACCTCCTTCCAAAACATCTTACTCCTTTCTCTAAAATTCTCAACTATCTTATTACCCCATTTTTAATCTGCTCTTTCTTTCGCCCTCCTTACCTCCCTTTGGCTATCCTCTTCTTTCCTTATAAATTCCCAGTCCTCTAAACTTTTGTGCTCAAATATTTTTCAAACGCCTCCTTTTTTCCTTTACTACTATATTCACCTCCTCGCACCACCATTCACTACCCTTTCTTTTACACTTTCCTCCCACCCTCCTTACCCCACATGCATTTCTTGCACTTTCTACCAATACCGCCTTAAACCTCCCCCACTCCTCCTCCACACCCCCTAAGACTCTTCCTCTTACCTCTTCCCAACCTATATTTATCTCTCTTTTAAAATGTTCCCCTACTTCCCTTTCCTCTAGTCTTTCCACTCTCACAATCTCTACTCCCCTCCCGAACATCCAATCTTTCTCCATTCCCTTTCACTCTAATTTTGGCTAGCACCAGAAAATGATCCGAAATTCCTCTAGCGGATCCCCTAAGCACATTCACGTCTAATAATCTATCCCTTATCTTCTTCCTAATACATATATAATCTAACAAACCCCTTTCACCATTTACCCCACTAACCCAGGTCAACTTGTGATTCAACTTTTTAATAAACCATGTATTCCCTATTATAAATCTATTTGCCATACAAACTTCTATTAAACTATCTCCATTCAAATTTCTATCACCCACCCCGAAAGGACCCACCACCCCGCCTTCCATGTCTGTACCAACTCTTGCATTTAAATCTCCTACTAAACACACATTTACACCTGCCCCAAAACCCCTAAGCATCATTTAAGTTCTCCCAAAACACACTTCTTTCTTCTTCCCTCGCTCCATTCACCGGCGCATAAGCACAAACAAACACCCATTCCTCTCTATTAAACCTTAGCTTCACCC
This sequence comes from Armadillidium nasatum, assembly GCA_009176605.1. NCBI lineage: Eukaryota > Metazoa > Arthropoda > Malacostraca > Isopoda > Armadillidiidae > Armadillidium > Armadillidium nasatum. The sequence goes on from SEYY01016677.1 coordinate 941, forward strand.
ATACAATTCTTGACGAAATTCTTACACACTCTCTCATACATTCCCACCATCTTTGGCTCAACACTATCGCCACCCCTTCCCTAGCTCTCACTCTCTCACTAACTCCTGAAAACACCCCTTTAAAATCACCAAATTCAATCTCCCCTTTCCCTTTTAGCTTAGTTTCAGTCAATCCTAATAAATCCAGCTTTTTATCCTTACATATCTCCCCAATTTCCACTTTTTTCAAATCATCATTTAAACCTCTTACGTTCAAACAACCAATTCTACAAACACTGAACCCTTTTTAACTCCATTCTTACGACTCTGGTAGTATACGATTCGCCCCCACCCACTGGAGGATTGAACCTTCTCCTCGCAGCACCCCTCCCAAAAGTTAAAATAAAATTAATATAACTAAAGTTAATATAAATATAAAAATCAAAACCTTAAACCTATTAATATTATAACAGTTAAAATTAAATTTCAATCTAACAACACAAAACAAATAATGCAATAAAATAATAGTAAAAAGTACAAAATTCCAAAAAAAAAAATTTAACAAATTAAACACTTAAACTAGAAAAAAAAAACATAATATATATATATATATATATATATATATATATATATATATATATATATATATATATATATATATATATATATATATATATATATATATATATATATATATATATATATTATATATATATATATATATATATATATATATATATATATATATATATATATATATATATATATATATATATAATATATATATATATATATATATATATAAATATATATATATATATATATATATATATATATATAAATATATATATATATATATATATATATATATATAATATATATATATATATATATATATATATATAATATATATATATATATATATATATATATATATATATATATATATATATATATATATATATATATATATATATATATATATATATATATATATATATATATATATATATATATATATATATATATATATATATATATATATATATATATATATATATATATATATATATAATATATATATATATATATATATATATATATATATATATATATATATATATATATATATATATATATATATATATATATATATATATATATATATATATATATATATATATATATATATATATATATATATATATATATATATATATATATATATATATATATATATATATATATATATATATATATATATATCTCCTCAGGTGGGCAAAGGCCGGAGGATTCCACCAGAGTTGGAAAAAACACTATTCTGGTCGAAGGTGGCTGACGTGTCCAGATACACGGCGTTTGAAAGTATGCAAGTCAAAGGAAGTTGGGAAACAGATAGAAAAAGGAGTGTGTTCCAGACTTTACCAGTAGAGTACATGTAAGACTGAGCATAGCAATTAAGTCTGGGGTTAGAAAGTTGAAGAGAGAAAAGATGAGAATGTGTAGAGAGGCGTGTCGCATGAGCTCTTATTAAAGGAGGATGTGTGCGACGGAAGAGTTCAGAAGAGCAGTGGCCATTGT
>SEYY01016678.1:0-17548 GCA_009176605.1 Armadillidium nasatum
ACAATTTGCAGTATATTTAATACTTCCTCCTTTTTAATAAAAAAAAAAGGGAAAATGGGACATTAAGAAGCACTTACCACTAATGGCTAAAGCCGAATCCAAAGCTGGGTCGCCTGTAGGCAAATTATTTGTGTAAAATTGCACTTCATATTCATATTTCTTATTATTACAGTACTCGATGCGAAGAGTACAAAAAGCTTCGTTAATATTTTGCCCGTTCCAAATCCATTTTGGCAGCTTTTGCAGCAACTAAATCCTGAAACTCAATTAGACCTCGGAATGTATCTAAAAAAAAAATTATATATATATATATATATATATATATATATATATATATATATATATATATATATATATATATATATATATATATATATATATATATATATATATATATATATATATATATATATATATATATATATATAACAAAAACAGGATTGTGAACAATGCGTAGAAAGGCATACTTGAGAATTCTTAAGTTAGCATTTATAAATTAACAAAACCAAGTATATTGTTACTATTTAAAGGTAACAAAATTAATGTTAGTTTTTACATATCGGGACAGCTAGGCCCATTTTCAACAATAATCTGTGAAATAAAATAGGCATATAGTTATCAATTATGAGATAAGTATTAAATAAAGTAAAATGAAAATAGTTACTAATATAATGTAATAAAGTGCATATATAATACACCAAGAATAAATGGATTTATATTAGACACAAACAGCAGTAAGTACAGTGATACACTAAGTTGAAAGACAGATAATGGAATAATAAATATGAATAGATTATGATTTAGTTGGTTGAATGAATTATGTAATAGGATAGGGTATGGGTATGTAGGAATCTAGGATAGAGAAAAGTGTATAGAAGGTGAAAAGGGTTAATAAGCAGCAGTTAACAAAAGGGAGAGAGAAAGAAAAAAGGGGGAGGAGTCATGAGACGATGAGAGGGATGGAGGAAAAAGTTGTGTTAAGTTGGGGTTGAAGTTTTTTAATGTAAAGTGATTCGAGGATTTTCCGATTGGATTCAGAGGGTGCAGATTTTAAATCTGTAAAGTTGGAGAAACGGAAAGGATGATTATATGTTTGTGTGTGCTCACGGATGGAGGAGTGTTCGGGTGCTAGGAAGGGAGATTATTGCGGAAGGACCCATCCTATGCTTGTGGACCCGTTTTTGTAGGCGCGTGTGACCCATGTAGCAGGAACTGCATCCTGGACGGAAACTTAAATACCACAGAGAAAGTCCTTGTATGAGAGAAGTGAGCCTATGGAGAATGAGTTTATTTCAATGAGGCGTGGATTAATTTGAGGAAAGAAACGTTGGAAAAGTAAATGGAGTTCTTTGTTAAGAGGAGGAGTTTTTGAACCTAGGTATGGTGTTTTGAGGTGTATTAGTAGTCTGGGAACTGCTGATGTGGGTAATAAATCTCTAGATTTATTAAAGTTGAATTGTTTGATTTTATTGTAAATCTTGGGAGCTGAATTTTGATCTAGGTCATACTAAGCAAAAAGTATAATTCCAACACCTTTATATATATATATATATATATATATATATATATATATATATATATATATATATATATATATATATATATATATATATATATATATATATATATATATATATATATATATATATATATATATATATATATATATATGTCAGTGAAGATAATGTGGTTTTTAAGCAAAGATAACTTGTATACAAGATATATTCTCTTTGGAGAGAGCTGCATTCCACTGGCTTCAACTGCGAGCCTCACATGGGTGTAATACTGGAAGGCTCCTATTGATACAAGTTGCCTCACTCTACATAAAATCCAACAGATTTAGTAGAGTTATCGAAGCATGTCCATTTTACTTGAAGCCATAGTCTAATTCTGATCGGATTAAGGTAATGCAAAGAAATGAAAGGAATATGTGATCAGCGCCTGAATGATGCATAGGGTAGAAACAGTGCGTGATGACAAGCCATTTTCAAGTGTTTGATGCGCATATCAGGTAGTCACCCACAATTAGGCACAGAAATCTGACCCATAAATTAACAGGAATGGGGGTCGTTCTTTCAATATTTTAGTAGGTGTAATGCGGAAGCTATGGGATTACTCCATGGTGAGATGTTCTCCTTGTACAATTAGAGCTGTTATTCAAGATATGGTTACCTGGTAGAGGTTGTTCAAATGTATGGAAAATTAGACTGTCTTTTGAAATGTTAGTAACAAAGTCATTGAAACTAAAGCAAGTAAAAATACACAAGGAACACTCCTGAGAAAAACACCATCCAGTGAAGTGACATGATAAAACAGCTGAGTACGAGATCTGACAAGAGTTGGATAGAGAGAGGAAACTATACTTAAAAACTGAATGTATATGATAAGTAAGAATGATCCTAGTTCTCCATGTTGTTGTCCTGAAAAACGGAGTATGTTGAGTTTAAGAATGACTAGTTCTCCATGTTGCAGTTCTTAAAAACTGAGTATGTTGAGTTTAAGAATGATTCTAGTTCTCCATGATTGTAGGCCTTAAAAACGGAGTATATTGAGTTTAAAAGTGACTCTATTTCTCCATGTTGTGTCATAACCCTTCTCAAGATCAAAAAAGGCTCTTAGAACATTTTTGCTATTTGAGAATTCTTCCCAAATTTCATATTTCTTTCTTAACAGAGAGTCAGTAGTAGAACGATAATTACGAAAGCCAATCTGTTACTTTAATAAAGCCTAGAGACATTCGAGAAATCTGAGAAGGTGGCATAAAGGAAATTAAAAATACCCTATAATTAAACGCCTGTATCTTGAGTTCCATTAGGAGTTGTTTAGATTACTTACTACATTTAAAATTATTTATTGGACGTAACCAATACATTTTCTTTTTGTCTCCTCCCTAAATTTTAAATTCAAAATTAAATTCAAGAAACAAGAACTTAATCTTAATTAATGGAAGATGTCAATATTTTATGTGAAAATTTTCAATTTAAAAGCTATATTTACATCACTTAAAGCTAAATAAAGAAACTTTTTAAAGAATAAGGATAAAAATTAATTTAATTAAAAGAATAATTTAAGTGTTAATTAGTAAACCAAAACAGTTAATATGATCCATCCTAAATTTAAGGTAATAGTAGGACCATCATAAATAAAGGAATAGAATAACATATATATGCATAATAATAAATAATATGCATAATAATAAATAATATGCATAATAATAAATATTCGAAAATTAAATTTTAATTCTTTTAATCATAAGTTAAAGGAAGGAAACTTTTATGTAACGGAATTATATTTTTTGGTTTGTGATTTTGGTCATCGGCAAATGCTTCAAATTTTTCTTTAAAAATTTGCTTATACGAAAGAAGTGTTCCTTTATTATTACTTAGCATGTTATGTTATAACTGTTTAACAGTTTCTGAGGAGTTTACACCTGAGGAGTTTACAAAATAATAAAAATATAGAAGAGGGTTACTTCCTTTAGGTATTTTTATATTTAAGTCTGAGGTAGGATGAACAAAAACAAAATTATATGATCTTAAATGCTAAGTTTATTATATATAATAGGGAAAATGTGGAAACACAACATAAATAATAATGACAAAATCAAGCAAAGAGAAACTCCGGTAGCATGACTTAAATAATAGCGGCCTGGAGACGCGAATGGTCCATAAGTTCGATATTTTTAATCCTATTATTAGTAATTATATTCTGAAAAATAAAAATACAGTATTCTATCTCTCAATAGAAAAAAATATAAGTACAGATCTCACAACCTGAGCTTTAACAACAATGACTTCTCTCAAAGTCAGTCTTACCTCTCTCAAGGTTCTAACTCTCATTAGAAAAATAGATTCTCACAAATCTATACGCTCCAAACTCTCTCAAGCTTAGAACTCGACCCTCTCAGATCTCAGTTCTGGTTCCTAGAACCAGAGTTATATATATATATATATATATATATATATATATATATATATATATATATATATATATATATATATATATATATATATATATATATATATATATATATATATATATATATATATATATATATATATAGAGGAGTAAACAATTTGCAGTATATTTAATACTTCCTCCTTTTTAATAAAAAAAAAAGGGAAAATGGGACATTAAGAAGCACTTACCACTAATGGCTAAAGCCGAATCCAAAGCTGGGTCGCCTGTAGGCAAATTATTTGTGTAAATTGCACTTCATATTCATATTTCTTATATTACAGTACTCGATGCGAAGAGTACAAAAAGCTTCGTTAATATTTTGCCCGTTCCAAATCCATTTGGCAGCTTTTGCAGCAACTAAATCCTGAAACTCAATTAGACCTCGGAATGTATCTAAAAAAAAATTATATATATATATATATATATATATATATACTATATATATATATACAAAAACAGGATGTGAACAATGCGTAGAAAGGCATACTTGAGAATTCTTAAGTTAGCATTTATAAATTAACAAAACCAAGTATGTTGTTACTATTTAAAGGTAACAAAATTAATGTTAGTTTTTACATATCGGGACAGCTAGGCCCATTTTCAACAATAATCATATAGTATCAAATGAAAATAGTTACTAATATAATGTAATAAAGTGCATATATAATACACCAAGAATAAATGGATTTATATTAGACACAAACAGCAGTAAGTACAGTGAATAATAATAAATATGAATAGATTATGATTTAGTTGGTTGAATGAATTATGTAATAGGATAGGGTATGGGTATGTAGGAATCTAGGATAGAGAAAAGTGTGTAGAAGGTGAAAAGGGTTAATAAGCAGCAGTTAACAAAAGGGAGAGAGAAAGAAAAAAGGGGGAGGAGTCATGAGACGATGAGAGGGATGGAGGAAAAAGTTGTGTTAAGTTGGGGTTGAAGTTTTTTAATGTAAAGTGATTCGAGGATTTCCGATTGGATTCAGAGGGTGCATATTTTAAATCTGTAAAGTCAGAGAAACGGAAAGGATGATTATATGTTTGTGTGTGCTCACGGATGGAGGAGTGTTCGGGTGCGAGGAAGGGAGATTATTGCGGAAGGACCCATCCTATGCTTGTGGACCCGTTTTTTTAGGCGCGTGTGACCCATGTAGCAGGAACTGCATCCTGGACGGAAACTTAAATACCACAGAGAAAGTCCTTGTATGAGAGAAGTGAGCCTATGGAGAATGAGTTTATTTCAATGAGGCGTGGATTAATTTGAGGAAAGAAACGTTGGAAAAGTAAATGGAGTTCTTTGTAAAGAGGAGGAGTTTTTGAACCTAGGTATGGTGTTTTGAGGTGTATTAGTAGTCTGGGAACTGCTGATGTGGGTAATAAATCTCTAGATTTATTAAAGTTGAATTGTTTGATTTTATTGTAAATCTTGGGAGCTGAATTTTGATCTAGGTCATACTAAGCAAAAAGTATAATTCCAACACCTCACAGCTTCCCATATATATATATATATATATATATATATATATATATATATATATATATATATATATATATATATATATATATATATATATATATATATATATATATATATATATATATATATATATATAAAATGTCAGTGAAGATAATGTGGTTTTTAAGCAAAGATAACTTGTATACAAGATATATTCTCTTTGGAGAGAGCTGCATTCCACTGGCTTCAACTGCGAGCCTCACATGGGTGTAATACTGGAAGGCTCCTATTGATACAAGTTGCCTCACTCTACATAAAATCCAACAGATTTAGTAGAGTTATCGAAGCATGTCCATTTTACTTGAAGCCATAGTCTAATTCTGATCGGATTAAGGTAATGCAAAGAAATGAAAGGAATATGTGATCAGCGCCTGAATGATGCATAGGGTAGAAACAGTGCGTGATGACAAGCCATTTTCAAGTGTTTGATGCGCATATCAGGTAGTCACCCACAATTAGGCACAGAAATCTGACCCATAAATTAACAGGAATGGGGGTCGTTCTTTCAATATTTTAGTAGGTGTAATGCGGAAGCTATGGGATTACTCCATGGTGAGATGTTCTCCTTGTACAATTAGAGCTGTTATTCAAGATATGGTTACCTGGTAGAGGTTGTTCAAATGTATGGAAAATTAGACTGTCTTTTGAAATGTTAGTAACAAAGTCATTGAAACTAAAGCAAGTAAAAATACACAAGGAACACTCCTGAGAAAAACACCATCCAGTGAAGTGACATGATAAAACAGCTGAGTACGAGATCTGACAAGAGTTGGATAGAGAGAGGAAACTATACTTAAAAACTGAATGTATATGATAAGTAAGAATGATCCTAGTTCTCCATGTTGTTGTCCTGAAAAACGGAGTATGTTGAGTTTAAGAATGACTAGTTCTCCATGTTGCAGTTCTTAAAAACTGAGTATGTTGAGTTTAAGAATGATTCTAGTTCTCCATGATTGTAGGCCTTAAAAACGGAGTATATTGAGTTTAAAAGTGACTCTATTTCTCCATGTTGTGTCATAACCCTTCTCAAGATCAAAAAAGGCTCTTAGAACATTTTTGCTATTTGAGAATTCTTCCCAAATTTCATATTTCTTTCTTAACAGAGAGTCAGTAGTAGAACGATAATTACGAAAGCCAATCTGTTACTTTAATAAAGCCTAGAGACATTCGAGAAATCTGAGAAGGTGGCATAAAGGAAATTAAAAATACCCTATAATTAAACGCCTGTATCTTGAGTTCCATTAGGAGTTGTTTAGATTACTTACTACATTTAAAATTATTTATTGGACGTAACCAATACATTTTCTTTTTGTCTCCTCCCTAAATTTTAAATTCAAAATTAAATTCAAGAAACAAGAACTTAATCTTAATTAATGGAAGATGTCAATATTTTATGTGAAAATTTTCAATTTAAAAGCTATATTTACATCACTTAAAGCTAAATAAAGAAACTTTTTAAAGAATAAGGATAAAAATTAATTTAATTAAAAGAATAATTTAAGTGTTAATTAGTAAACCAAAACAGTTAATATGATCCATCCTAAATTTAAGGTAATAGTAGGACCATCATAAATAAAGGAATAGAATAACATATATATGCATAATAATAAATAATATGCATAATAATAAATATTCGAAAATTAAATTTTAATTCTTTTAATCATAAGTTAAAGGAAGGAAACTTTTATGTAACGGAATTATATTTTTTGGTTTGTGATTTTGGTCATCGGCAAATGCTTCAAATTTTTCTTTAAAAATTTGCTTATACGAAAGAAGTGTTCCTTTATTATTACTTAGCATGTTATGTTATAACTGTTTAACAGTTTCTGAGGAGTTTACACCTGAGGAGTTTACAAAATAATAAAAATATAGAAGAGGGTTACTTCCTTTAGGTATTTTTATATTTAAGTCTGAGGTAGGATGAACAAAAACAAAATTATATGATCTTAAATGCTAAGTTTATTATATATAATAGGGAAAATGTGGAAACACAACATAAATAATAATGACAAAATCAAGCAAAGAGAAACTCCGGTAGCATGACTTAAATAATAGCGGCCTGGAGACGCGAATGGTCCATAAGTTCGATATTTTTAATCCTATTATTAGTAATGATATTCTGAAAAATAAAATACAGTATTCTATCTCTCAATAGAAAAAATATAAGTACAGATCTCACAACCTGAGCTTTAACAACAATGACTTCTCTCAAAGTCAGTCTACCTCTCTCAAGGTTCTAACTCTCATTAGAAAAATAGATTCTCACAAATCTATACGCTCCAAACTCTCTCAAGCTTAGAACTCGACCCTCTCAGATCTCAGTTCTGGTTCCTAGAACCAGAGTTATATATATATATATATATATATATATATATATATATATATATATATATATATATATATATATATATATATATATATATATATATATATATATATATATATATATATATATATATATATATAGAGGAGTAAACAATTTGCAGTATATTTAATACTTCCTCCTTTTTAATAAAAAAAAAAAGGGAAAATGGGACATTAAGAAGCACTTACCACTAATGGCTAAAGCCGAATCCAAAGCTGGGTCGCCTGTAGGCAAATTATTTGTGTAAATTGCACTTCATATTCATATTTCTTATATTACAGTACTCGATGCGAAGAGTACAAAAAGCTTCGTTAATATTTTGCCCGTTCCAAATCCATTTGGCAGCTTTTGCAGCAACTAAATCCTGAAACTCAATTAGACCTCGGAATGTATCTAAAAAAAAAATTATATATATATATATATATATATATATATATATATATATATATATATATATATATATATATATATATATATATATATATATATATATATATATATATATATATCAAAAACAGGAATTGTGAACAATGCGTAGAAAGGCATACTTGAGAATTCTTAAGTTAGCATTTATAAATTAACAAAACCAAGTATATTGTTACTATTTAAAGGTAACAAAATTAATGTTAGTTTTTACATATCGGGACAGCTAGGCCCATTTTCAACAATAGGAAATAAAATAGGCATATAGTTATCAATTATGAGATAAGTATTAAATAAAGTAAAATGAAAATAGTTACTAATATAATGTAATAAAGTGCATATATAATACACCAAGAATAAATGGATTTATATTAGACACAAACAGCAGTAAGTACAGTGATACACTAAGTTGAAAGACAGATAATGGAATAATAAATATGAATAGATTATGATTTAGTTGGTTGAATGAATTATGTAATAGGATAGGGTATGGGTATGTAGGAATCTAGGATAGAGAAAAGTGTATAGAAGGTGAAAAGGGTTAATAAGCAGCAGTTAACAAAAAGGAGAGAGAAAGAAAAAAGGGGGAGGAGTCATGAGACGATGAGAGGGATGGAGGAAAAAGTTGTTAAGTTGGGGTTGAAGTTTTTTAATGTAAAGTGATTCGAGGATTTCCGATTGGATTCAGAGGGTGCAGATTTTAAATCTGTAAAGTCGGAGAAACGGAAAGGATGATTATATGTTTGTGTGTGCTCACGGATGGAGGAGTGTTCGGGTGCGAGGAAGGGAGATTATTGCGGAAGGACCCATCCTATGCTTGTGGATCCGTTTTTGTAGGCGCGTGTGACCCATGTAGCAGGAACTGCATCCTGGACTGAAACTTAAATACCACAGAGAAAGTCCTTGTACGAGAGAAGTAAGCCTATGGAGAATGAGTTTATTTCAATGAGGCGTGGATTAATTTGAGGAAAGAAACGTTGGAAAAGTAAATGGAGTTCTTTGTTAAGAGGAGGAGTTATTGAACCTAGGTATGGTGTTTTGAGGTGTATTAGTAGTCTGGGAACTGCTGATGTGGGTAATCGAGGTCGATAGATATTATAGTCGAATTTATGTACGGTAGTGTCTATGACCTCTAAGATGGATGGGAAGTCAAAGCGCTACCAATTAGTTGAACGTACTGTCGTAGGTTAGTTGGTAGCGTTTTGACTTACCATCTTAGAGTTCTCAGTTTCGAATCCTCGTTCAGCAGACTTGAATTTCATATATATATATATATATATATATATATATATATATATATATATATATATATATATATATATATATATATATATATATATATATATATATATATATATATATATATATATATATATATATATATATATATATATATATATATATATATATATATATATATATTATATATTATTATATTTTCTGTCCAAATGGAGATTTTTGAAACGTGAACGTCACGGGAGAGAATCTATTAAAAAAAAAATAATAGTAATAATAATAATGATCAATAATAAATAATAATAATAATAATAATAATAATAATAATAAATAACACTACTTTTCAAATCTTTCATATCCTTGTTTATTGTGCCAATCCAAAGTTAAATATAAAATCTAGACAAAAGAAGAGGACATACAATTTATAAGCATTAGAAATTTATCACCAGAGACTGGTGAAAGCTAGTGTAAAAATAGACCTTTCATTCTGTTTGGTGGATATTTATCTTCTACAAACAATATTTACATTTTTTAACTTTTAAAACGCACCACATTATTCAAAATAAACTTTCATTTGTCATTACTCTATCTTGGCATTCATCACTATAAACCAACTTTTGATTTGAGAAAAGGATCACCCCAAAACCCTCCCGTTGACATTCACTTAACCCCAACCATCTTACCAAACCATCAAATAAAAATCACAATTTTCAACTCTTATCACCTCATCAAAATAGTTCTTCTTCTTATGTCCTAACTCATTACAATGATAGCATCTTATGTTTTTTTCGTTATAACTATTTCTATTATTATATCTAGAATTTTGATTATATCTAGAACTTTGATTAAATCTACTATTATCATTCTGATGTTTCGTTATTATTTACGATATGGACATAATTTCTGTTGGGTAACAACTTTTCTGCTTTTAGAGCAGCTTGCATACATGTATTGTATGATGCAAATTCTTGTATCCCAATCATTTTTTTAATTTCGATATTTAGACCATTTATAAAGATGGATATTAAAAATTGGTCCTTTGATTCTAATGTTTCGAATTCGGTTAATATTTCTAAAACATTTTCGCTGATTTCATCGATTTTATTTATATTTAAGTCACTGACACTTAATTGTCCTTGTCTCAAATTCGTAAACGAGCTATAAGCTTCCTGTTTTGATATATTTATTTGAAATCTATTCTTTAGGAACGAAACTAATTCATCAAAATTTAGTTCGTCGAGCTCTGGATGTGTATTTATATATACTTGTGCATTCTCGACGCATAGACATTTTAGAATGTTTACCTTATTTACATCATCCCAGTTTTCAAGTTTCGCTCTTGTGTTAAACTGATTGATGAATGATCTAAAATTAGTTTTTCCATTATAGGATTTTAATTTGCCTACTATACTTGAAAAGTTCAAGCTTTGTGCGCTCTCCTCCGCCATAATACATTCACGACTTATTGTCAATTTTCGAGCGTTATTTATATCACAACTGATTTTGAATTCGTTGGACCTTTATCTTTACTTTATAATCGTCGTTACGTCCCAACGTCTGCTAACCAATTTAAAAGTCTTTATGAGTTTAAATGCTGCAATATCAATTTAAAGGTTTGACCGTTGCATTTAGAGGATGTTATTAACTTTTAATAATTCTCAACTCGATATTGACAACTTGGAAAATAAGTTCGTACTCGTGGTTTACTCCTTCATTTTCCAATTGTTTATTTTGGTATTTTCAATGTGAAGCGAAGAGCCTCCTCTGAAAATTTTCCTCAAATTGTCCTTCATTTTTGCAGTTTGCCCTTTAACTGCATCGTTGAACTCGATAACTATTACGACTGTATCTAAATATATATATATATATATATATATATATATATATATATATATATATATATATATATATATATATATATATATATATATATATATATATATATATAGTGCAGTAGTGTAGGCAGGTCATGTCAAGAAAGTGGCGATACACATCTCCAGTAAGCCTCGCTGGTAAAAAGAATGGACCTATCAAATGGTCGCCAACAACTTCGACTCAAACATTCAATGAAAACTGGTGTTGATGGCGGCTTTCAACTATTGCATGTGGGTTCTCATCCGCCCATATGTGATTGTTGTGGAAGTTCGATATGGCGTCTCTGGAAAAATTTGCCTCATCGGTGAAGAGTACTTCTGCTAAGTGGTGAGGGTTGTGTGCAATTTTCTGTTGCATCCATCGACACAAAGCTACTCTAGCAGGAAAATCAGTTGGTAAAATTTTTAAACGGCAGAAACAGTGTGTTCTGCTAGTAAGAGAAAGATTTCATTTTAACTCATGTTAATGTATTGTGGTTCAGGATAGATAAGTTTACATTTTTTGAAGTTTTCTCGAACTCTCGGTTATACAATAGTTAAGAGGATTATATTAGTATAAATGCCCTTTACCGTGGCTCAAACGGTAGAAAGTGATTGACTCGCGTGCTTGAGGGCGCCGGTTCGATACCACCTGGGGATCCTAGGTATATACTACCTAGAAAAGTTCCTTTCCTCGAATAGGGGCAATGCCCGTGAGATGTGAACTTTTAATAAAAATAAACAAAAAAATAAAATAAAACAAGTATTAAAGTGTTCAAGTCTTACCTTGATCAGAAAGTATTTTCATTCTGTACCTGATGTACTTGATATTTTTTTCATTTGGTTTTAAATTGAGGACACTGGCGACGTGTCTGGCACGATTTTGTATTGTATCTGTATTTTCTTCTGACGATATGAAAGTCTCAAGGGCCTCCTTCATGTTGTCAAAGTTCGCAAACTTTTCATAGTCTTGTCATTTTTGTTGTAAATATTTTTTTTCTTTTTCTTTTTTGACATCCAACAACCTACTCCTCTCTTCCCAGCTCACACACACAAAATCCAACAGTCCCCTTTCCCCATTCACACCACTCACCCAGGTATATTTATGATTTTCTTTCTTTTTAAACCACGTGTTTCCAATCATAAGACCTTGCCTCACACAAAATCATTTCAGTCCCATTTTCATTTTCCCCTTCCACTCCAAATGGTCGTATTACCTAGTTCACCCTTTTTACACCCACACTTGCATTCAAATGTCCGGTCATCCTTCACTTTAACATCCCCAAATATTTCAAAAACTACTCAACGTACGTAAAAAAGGAAAACCTTTTTGGAATCCTTGTTGAAATTTAGGTAAGAAAAGTGTAAAATGTTTGGAAAAAAATAAAAAAAATGGTTTTGTACGACAACTGATGACGTAACAAACTTAAATTTGGAGCCCCCCGTACCCCCCGACCGTGTGATGATAATATTGTCGACTACTTTTCCTGTAGACGATTTTGGGTATTTCCCCGTGTTTTCCAATTTCTGAAAAATTAAAAAAGTGACATGCCAGGCGTAAGATTCTTGCGAGGCTTATAAAAAAGTAAACTTTAATTATATAAACTTTATTATTATAAGAATTTATTTTTTATTTCCCAATTTTTCTTACCTAATATTCTACAAGGATTCCAAAAATAAAATCCTTTTTTACGTTCGTTGAGTAGTTTTTGAAATATTTGAGGATGTTGAAGTGAAGTCTGGCCCAAATCTTCCAACAGACAAATATGATCCCTACTGTCAAAACTTCCAGCACACTCATTCAGACACTCCCAAAATCTTTCTCCCTTTCTTTCATTTTCTCCTATACTACTGGAGCATAAGCACAAATAAAAACTTAATACTCCCTTCTTAACCTTAACCTTACCCAAACAATTCTAGCCCCCATTCTACCTCTCCCTTTTACACAACTCCACCACTCATCTCTCATAACAATTGCTACACCCTCCCTTGCTCTCTCACCCTCTCATTCACTCCAGCGTACATCCCTTTATATTTCCCAAATGCCAAATCCCCCTCCCCTTTCAGTTTCGTTTCTGTTAAAGCTAGAATATATATATATATATATATATATATATATATATATATAATATATATAATATATATATATATATATATATATATATATATATATATATATATATATATATATATATATATATATATTATATATATATAGCCCCAAATAATAAGTTTTAATTAACTAAAAAACATAGTAGTCTGAAGAGTCAAATTTTAATCGAAATGTTGAAACCCAAATCTTGCCAGACGTACGACGATATGTTTAAAGTAAAACAACAATAATTTTTAAACGGCAGAAACAGTGTTGTTCTGCTAGTAAGAGAAAGATTTCATTTGAACTCATGTTAATGTATTGTGGTTCAGGATAGATAAGTTTACTTTTTTTGAAGTTTCGAACTCTAGGTTATACAATAGTTAAGAGGATTATTTTTAATGTTATATATATATATATATATATATATATATATATATATATATATATATATATATATATATATATATATATATATATATATATATATATATATATATATATATATATATATATATATATATATACGAATGATGATATTAAAATTTTAGAGAACTTTTACAAAGGTATAGTTAGAGATAACTTAAATCTATATAAAATGAAAGTACGTATTTATCTCCGAAATTAAATATTTGGTAAACATTTGAAACAGTTTTAAGTTGATCGATAGACAATTAAGCATTTATCACGACTTTCAATATTTGATCGCGTTTCAATGTAAGGATTAATATTACGAAAACCATTTAAAGGTATAAAAAGTAGAAATATTTTTATAATGGCAAAAGTTTCGTTTAATTAATATTGAACTTGAAACAAGGTTTGAAAATTAAAATGCTAACGTTAAAACGATAGAGATTTTAATACAATTTCATAATACAACTAAACTAATGTATCTTTGTTTGAAGTCCATAAATTTAAAACTATTATTTTTCGGATGATTCTGGAATTTTATATATATATATATATATATATATATATATATATATATATATATATATATATATATATATATATATAATATATATATATATATATATATATATATATATATATATAGGGCTTAGGTGGAGATTGTTTCTGTTTCGATATTTTTTATATCGATATTTCGATATTTTATTTTAATCGATATTTTCCTGCCTATAATTAGCCCTAGGCTACTATGTCGTGCAAACGTTCTTGTGTACGTTAGGTCTCTTTTACGGCAAATTCTTGTGTAGGTTAGGCTTCTTTTTACGGCAATTTCGGTAGTTCAGGTTGATAAGTCGAATTAGGTTCTGCTAGAAAAGTAAGTAATAATAATTGTGTCTATGTCTAGTAATAGTACCTCGTACCTCTGACAACTCTCTTGTTTACGATAGGCTTCTCCGATATTTTCGATTTTCGATATTTTTTAACAATCGAAACTCAGAAACAATCTCCACCTTTACCTATATATATATATATATATATATATATATATATATATATATATATATATATATATATATATATATATATATATATATATATATATATATATATATATATATATGCAATGTTATAAACTTATTATAGCATATCCATTAGCAAACAAAGAACATTCGCAAAATTCTACATTCAAAATTTTAATTTCATGTATCCTAACCCTGTATCGAGAAAGGAATTTTGAGGAAAAAAAGCAGCCCATAATGGGGTGAATACCCTCCCTGAATTAAAGTGGATATTATAAGTCCTTTATATTTTAAGTTAATGACCGAAAACGTTCGGTAACTTAGAAATATTTTCTAAGGAATGAGAAACTCCGAAAAATTTAAACTTTAAGGGTGCTTGTATCTTCGAACTCGTAGTTAACATCAAGCATCAAGAACGGTAAAAGGTAGGTCAAGACGTGTACTACCTCCCTATTGAATTTCCGATATCGGGAAAAGACCGATTTTGTATCGAAAATTAGTATATTTTTAGGAAATGAAAAATATCTCGGAAGGAGGAGAAAGTTATTAGTAGAGCGAAATGGCGATCAAAAAATTAGTTTTAGAAGAAAACTTTCGCTAAAAAGTCGTTCATAAGTTTAAAAAAAATTCTCAGGGCCGAGGGCCTAAAATCGTCATTTTTAATTAAGACTAGTTCCTTAAGTAGCTTTTCGCCGTCGTCCCTCTGGGCAACAAAGGCTCTGGAAAATTAAGTTTCAAGACCAAATAGACATATTCAAAACGAATATGTTACCATGTAAAGAGAAAGGTGAAGCTGTTAAAGTAGTTATAGAAATGCTCGTCAATCCAATGGGTCAAGACACTTCTATCTCTTCTTAATCGCTCTTAGTAAGTAACCCTTCCGCGATATGTTCTAAGTTAGGTTTTAAGCGGCCATTTTATGTTTCGTTTAAACTAAGTTTAAACAGTTTAAATGCATCTAAATTTTCGGTTGCATGCTATATGCTGCTTTAATTAATTAAAAGTGCAACGTCAAATGATATATATATATATATATATATATATATATATATATATATATATATATATATATATATATATATATATATATATATATATATATATATATATATATATATATGCAACTACGTACACAAAGTAGGCATTTTCGATTTCAATGTTTATAAGTTAAAATTTTATATAAAAATAGTTATGAATTTCCATAGCAAATAAAAATAACTTGAGAGAAAAGGGAAAAAGTATTGGTCCGTAATTGACTGGAGCTCGTCCCTAGAAGAGATATGTAGAACTTCATTGGCAAACGCCTTCGTATCCCACAGGTGTAACCAACCCTTTGGCATCTCTGCCAACTTGGAACTTTTTAATACGCTAAAGACGAAGAGGCTTAAAGAATCTTCTTGTCCGACACCCTATTTAATGTCCAACAATCAGACGCATGTGTTTACTGTACTGGGTTACGACATACCTCCTAAGTGGAATTGGGATTCCTACCCAAAGGGGGCAGTTCATCTTTGCTCGACGTCTTCATTGATAACTTATGTTTAATTCTACTCGAGAAACTCCTGAGCAACACATTTTCAAAATAGACACCCACGAAACAGTGACAGTAACAGAAACAGAGCTCTGGACCCTGGTGATGGTCAGCTGATGTGAGAGACCCACAACCAGAGAGTAAACCAGGTAGAGCCTGAGGAAGACAGTTGTCGCTGGGGAACAGTTGGTATCTAAGTGTTAATTGTGAATAAATAATTGTTTTATGGGGACGATCCAATTTCATAAAAAAATAAAATATTTGACTGATTTCCCTGAAATCTGCAGTGAAAATACCTTTTTTCAAGCTTTAAAAAAAAAAAAAACATTCATTTCTAGCGTTTTTCCAAGTTATTAACGGTTTGAAAGTTATTTGGACACACACACACACACAAAAAAAAAGTGAATAATGGGACAAAACCACTGGTCGAAATGACCTGAAAATTTAAATGAATATTCTTAGCCCCAATTGCAAGAAACGATAGCAATAAATTTTTGAAATCTACTTTAGAAAAGTTATAAGCATTTGATATTTTTGCTGAAAAATCTTACCCTTCCCGACAAAAAATTAATTAAAAAAAAAAATGCTCCTAAATATTTTTTTTATTTTTGGTGTGTGTATATAGTAAAGGGGAAGGGTTAAAACTTTTATTTACTACATTATTAAATGCTATTTGTTGTCTTCGAGATATAGCCTCTCAAGCTTTGGTCAGTCTAGTATAATAATCTACTATTAATTTGAGGGTAAAAAATTGAATATGTCAGACTTTGCTAGAATTGTCCTTTATCTGTAGTAATTAACCTTTTGAAGGATACTACAATCAGATGTCAAACTTGTTCAATAAAACTTACTCTAAAAACATGTCTTTATTCAGTGTCTCGTTTTGTCTTAAAAAAAGTACTAAAGCAAATGTTTAAATAATCTTTGATTTTTAAATATGAAAATTTTATTGCTTAGTCGGACATTTTCTAAATTTTATTTTCAAAGGAAAAATAATTTAAATGAATTTATTTAATTTCCTTTCATAAAATATGTGTAGTAGAATAGGGTTGTTACACCAGCCAAATACGCCATTCACCCAATGCATATTAAATTAACACAAGTAAACAGTAAGTAATTAGCAAAGACACAAAAGGGAAAAA
>SEYY01016679.1:0-20442 GCA_009176605.1 Armadillidium nasatum
AGTGGAAATACATAATATATAATAAAATGCATTATTGTATCCTCTTATATTTTATCGTATTTAAAGTATATTTAATTATGTAAATTATTTTTTTTCTTTACTCACCTTGTTTTGTTTTTAATAAATGAAATGTTCTTTTTATTTTAGGAGTCTTTACCTCAACTGTTTCAGCTAGTTTAAGCAACATTATTGGAGCTTCGAGAGTTCTTGCAGCTCTTGTAAAGGATAATATTTATGGTAATATTTTTTTTTGCAGTTTTTCCTGTTTTGGTTTATATATATATATATATATATATATATATATATATATATATATATATATATATATATATATATATATATATATATATATATATATATATATATATATATATATATATATATATATAGATGGAGCGATACCAAAATTTTATCCAATACCAATATAACTAATTTTAAACCACCCGATCTGAGTACCGATATGATACCTCTTGAAACTACCAATACCGATAGTTTTTTTTTTTTATTAGACTCATGAAGGTTGAAAATATTCAATGACCAAAAAATTTAGGGTTTATGCTATCCATAATGTCTAGCTATTTTGAAGTCATGTTAAAAAAAGAATTATTGGAAATGAAATAGAGTTTGTGCCACCGAACTTTGCAGCCGGTCTATTTTTGTAATTAATTTATGCAACATACATTCGAGGTCTTCAATCCAATTTCCACTTTGTGAAACACCACCTTTTTTTTTTTTTTTTTTTTTTTTTTTTTTTTTTTTTTTTTTTTAAACAAAACGCCACCACTCACGGGCAGAGCCCTTTTCAAGGAGGGGGCACACACACAAGGACAAAACTCATACAAACACACACACCTAACGCACAGCCCTCAGGTGGGCGCAGACGGAAGACTTGAAGAGTGGAAGATTAAATACAGTTGGAAAAATAGAAGATGGTAGAGAATTCCACAGAATAGAGGTGGCTGGAAAGAAGGAGGTACCACAACGAGCTAGCCTGGGATTTCCCTACGTCCACACAAAATTGGTGCGAAAGCAGGGCACCCCTTGTGCAACGAGGACGACGCAACGGTGGAGGAATGCGAGAGGCCAATTCCCTCGAGCACCTGCCATTGTAGTACCTGTAGAAAAGAGATAGCGCGCCAACGTCACGTCGCAGAGACAGAGGGTCAAGAGAGTTTGAAAGTAGGGGACAGTTTATTAATCTCATAGCTTTTGACTCAACCCTATCCAGAAGAGAGGAGGAGCCAGAGCCCCCCAAATGGAGAACAGTACTCCATACAAGGGCGAATAAGACCCTTATATATCTGGAGTAACTGCTCAGAAGAAAAAAAAACTCGCAACCTGAACAGAACTCCCAGCTTCTTAGAGGCAGCTTTAGCAACCATTGTGATATGTGGTTTCCAAGACAATTTGTTGTTTATGTTTAGACCAAGAATGTTAATGTTATTTACAGGTGAGACGGGAGAGCCATCGAAGAGGATAGGAACCTGTCTTCTTCTTCTATATCTCGCCTCTTATTCTTGACAGAAACTCGGGTGCTTGTGTGTTCTGATAGCAAACCATTTTCTGTTTCCTTTTACTATCTCTGTCCTCAATTTTCAGCCAAAGGAGATTGTTGTGCATATGTGCGCAACGATTTTGTTTGTTCTTGTGTGTCTAATTTGGAGTCTTCAAAATTTTCCACGTTTTGGCTTAAGTTTTTTTGCCATTCATTTGTTTTATTTATTTATCTCCTAATTCTACTGATTATCTTAAATTCTTTGACAATCTAAACTCCAAAATAGAGCACATTCTCTTTTCTTCTTTCTCTGAAATTATAATATTTGGTGATTTCAGTGTTCACCACCGCCAATGGCTTTTTTCTAGCTCTCATGATACAACCTGTGAATATACTTCCATTTCACTATCCAAAACGACCTTGAGCAGTTGGTGCAGCGCCCTACTTGTATTCATGATCATCTTGAAAATGAACTCAACATTCTAGACCTTTTCTAACTTCTAATCCTTCTCCTCATACTGTCAACGATATCCACCTTTGAGTTCCCCCTATCACCTTATCTAGATATCCTCTTACATTCTTTTAAGTCTTCCGCAAGAAAGACCCCCGCATATTGCAAGGAAACGTTCGTGACCTTTTGGTGCACAAACTGGTCGGACTTGCGGTCGTACATCTTTGATTTTCATTGGAATGATTATCGCTTCTGTGGGAGGGGTCCCTCTTTCAGCGCATCACTGAAGTAATTATCTGTAGCATGGAGGCGTACATTCCATATTTGCCTTCTACTAAACCTACGTAAGATCTTGATGGTATTCCTCATGTGGCTCTCAAACTTGTGGTTTTTAGCTTGCACCCTGCTTTTGTAAACTATTATATCTCTGTCTTTCTACTTCATCCTTCCTTTCTTGCTGGAAACAGGTTCTCATTCAGTTTGTGCCGAAAAAGAGGGACCTCTCTCAACCCTAATTACCATCCCATTTCTTCATCCTCTGTTCTTTCTAAATATTCTTGTTAAGATTTGGAAACATCTCAAATCTAATCTTATCACTAATAGCTAGTATTAATTTCGTAAAAACGCTCAACTGATTATCCTCTTTCCCGTTTCTCTGACCCTTGGTCCTCCGCTCTTCAGCATTTCGATAAATCTTTTGCTATCTTACTAGACAAATCGAGTCTTCAATAGATTTTTAAACTTCCCTCTTTCGTAATCTATCTTCACTGATTTCCTTTTCGGTCGTTCTATAGCAGCTGTTATAGACATCCGCCGTTCATCCTTTAAATCTATTAGTAAATGTGTTCCTCAGGATATGTCGTATCTACAACTTTTTTTTTTTTATTTATTTTTTTTTTTAAGACATTCTCACAATTACTTAATCACCTTTCCACTCCTATGCTAATGACTCCACCCTTCATTACTCCTTCCAATTTGAAAGACTCCCTCCCAACGGCAATTAATTAACACTAAAATGGTGGCCTTAGAAAAAACAAACTTTGATCTTTCTCATATTTTAAATTGGGGCAAAGAACAAGGTAGTTTTCAATACCTCATTAACTCAGTTCCTCCATCACTCTACGCAATTTCCAAACAACTATGACATCTTCGAAAACCCACAACTCAAACCTTCGTCCGTCCTTAATATTCTCGGTGTTTCTTTTTCTCATGATCTTTCTAAGAAGGAACACATTACTTCTCTTTCTAAATTATCTTTCAAGAGGTTGGGTGTTCTCTATATTATCGTTCTCTCTATACTATATGAACTCTGGCGTTGCATACCTCCTCCACTGAGAAGGGCTCGAGCTACACGCCCTTCTACACTATCTCATCCTTTCTCTGTCCAACTTTCTGACACCAGACTTAAAAGCTATGTTTTCTTTAATGTTTACTCAATTGGTAAAATGTGGTACACACTTCCTTTATCTGTTTTCCCAACTTCCTTAGACTTGCACACATTAAAACGTCTTGTATCGATACATGTCGGCCTGTAATTTGACCAGGTTTCTGGTGTTTTCCTAACTGATGGAAATTAGTAGATCTCTTGTCTTTGCCCACCAGAATATATATATATATATATATATATATATATATATATATATATATATATATATATATATATATATATATATATATATATATATATATATATATATATATATATATATATATATATATATATATATATATATATATAAAATTTAGGAATTTAAAGAAAGAGCTATTCTTAAAAAAGATGGTTTATTTGCAGAATTTATTGGAGATTAATTTTTTAAATTAATCGAAATTCGAAATAAGTCGAGGGTAATCTCTCCTAAATTTGCAGAAAATAGCAATTCGATCTTCAAAAGAGCATCTCTGTAAATGTATACAAAGAACAAATTTTAGTTTTAAACAGGAACAAGAACAACTTAAACAAGTAAGAACACAGACTGAAACTTACATAGAATCAAATTGACTGTTTCTTTTCGGGAAACATTTTAGTTTCTCATGAGGAGACGAACAAATTGAATCCGCGTTCCTCTCAGAGAAGTATAGTCCTTGCTCCCTCGACTGATGTAGCACCACGATTTTACTATTGAAAGGAAAAACATTTTACGGAGTTTAATTGTCAAGTTATTTAGATTTCGAAATGCTTGGTATGCTTTTTGCTTTAAACTGAGTACGCAAACACAGATAAATTTACTTTCGAAATTGTGAAATCTTATAGCGAACTTAAGTGTGAAATCTCAAATACAACTTTTCAATATGGGCTCGAATTGAAAACTTTGCGATATGACAGGTTTAAGAGAACTTTGCTATATGACAGCTTTATGAGAACTTTGCTATATGACAGCTTTATGAGAACTTTGCTATATGACAGCTTTATGAGAACTTTGCTATGTGACAGCAAATTGAGAACTGACTTTATAAAAAATAGCAACCTCCCATTTTACTTTTAGTGCGAGCTATTTTTATAGATTTTAGCTATATCGTTTTATTTTTAGCTATTTAAATATTACAATTTTTATTATATATATATATATATATATATATATATATATATATATATATATATATATATATATATATATATATATATATATATATATATATATATATATAATAATGTCTGCTATTGAACTCGAACCAACAACCTTCAAGATGGTAAGTCTAGCTCGCTAATCACTATGCTACGGCAATACAAAAGAAAATCGCTTTGGGACTTGCTCATGATTTACATTCACGACGTCAAGCCCAAAGGACTCCCCCGACTGAAACTCGAGCAAAGGGCAACGAGGTCAAAGGTCGAATCCATCACACGCAGACAGTCATTTACAAGATTTTAAAGTCTGTTATAACCTCTCACAGACTATTTCTATATAGAAAATAATGTCTGCTATTGGACTCGAACCAACAACTTTTAAAATGGTAAGTCTAGCGCACTAACCACTATGCTACGGCAGTACAAAAGGTTGGTTCGAGTTCAGTAGCAGACATTATTTTCTATATTGAAATAGTCTGTGAGAGGTTATAATGGACTTTAAAATCATATATATATATATATATATATATATATATATATATATATATATATATATATATATATATATATATATATATATATATATATATATATATATATATATATATATATATATATATATATATATATATATATATATATATCGATTCTGGCATCCCTCCTCCTACACCTTTTCCTCTCAGGTGTCCCATGTCTCCGCCTGTAATTACTCATGATCGGGTGCATGGGATCCTGAAATCTATGAACGTTAGGAAGGCCAGTGGCCCGGATGGTATTCCCCCTCGTGTTCTGAGGGAGCGTTCTTCCGAGTTAGCGCCTGTCCTCGTTCAGCTCTACTCTCTATGCCTTAATACTAATACTTTTCCTAAATGCTGGAAGCGTGCATTTGTTCAGCCGATCCCGAAATAAAGGTAGTCGCTCTGACCCTTCTAACTATCGACCTATAGCTCTCACTTGTGTTCTATCTAAAATTTTTGAAACTCTCCTCAACTCTCATTTCCTGGATCATTTGGAGTCTCATTCTCTTCTCTCAGATCACCAGTATGGGTTTCGACGCTCGAGGTCAAATTTTTATATTAGTGTAAAAGACAAACTATAATGGCCTATTTATACTTTATTAATTCTTTTTATATATTAATGGTTTTGAGATAAATGCCTCCAACAGTACAACATTGCAAAGAGGCCAAACCAAAAATTCAAAGAAGAAAACCAACAGCAAATAATTTTTGGATCTTTAAGACTTCAACAAAAGAGTAAGAAAAATTCATATAGTTTTAGCTGCTGATAAAAAACTAAAAGAATTTACCCTTTATATATTCTAGTAGGAGTATATTAGTTAAGAAAGGGGTTCCACATTATATATATATATATATTTTTTTTTTTATTCTACAAATAACAATTTATTTAAAAAATTAGATTTTTAAATCAAATTTTATTTTGAGTCAAGTCAAAACCCAGAAATTATTTGTGCAAAAACAAAATCATCTGAACATGTATTTTCTGCTTGATAAGCAGTTGTTGTTATTAAGGAGTGGTTGTGAAAACATAGTCCTTTTAGAGTAATGCAAATGGACAGGGTAGCCAAAAAAGTTTTAGCTACAATTTACTTTTTAATTTAAATATTAAATATTTGATTTTAAATCAGATTTATAAATCAAATTTTATTTTAAAAAAATAAATATTACAATGGCCAACAAAAAATAAAATATATATAAATATATATATTTTGAATATAAAAAAGAGAAAAATTTTTTTTTTAATTCTCTTTTTTTATAAAATAATGATAAAAAAATTTTAAAATGTGACATACCTTGGTCAAGGAGCAGTTATCTTTCTACAGAAATTATCAGTTTTCTTTCATTCAATATTTTGGTATCTGGTTTTTTTTTCGATACAATACTTACAAAAATTTTAAATACTGATACCACAAAATTTACCGATTCTACCAAATACCGATACTTGGCTCCATCTTTAATATATATATATATATATATATATATATATATATATATATATATATATATATATATATATATATATATATATATATATATATATATATATATATATATATATATATATATATATATATATATATATATATAGTAAAGGAGTTCCTATCTTTAATTGTCTCATCATAAACATTTGCTCCTTATAGCTTCCTTTAAAAAAATGAAATAAGATTATCTTCTGAGAAACCAACAAGGCTGACTTTTAAAGACAATCCCTTAACAACCTCTGTCCCATTACCACCAAGGAGTTGACGGCCTCTGACGATGTTTTTGGATCCGTCAAAAAATTACCGATCTTTTCTGGTTCACTGTCTTCATTCTTCTTCAGTTACTTCATCATTCGTTGTCTGTACTGTAATTTCCATTTTATTGAACATCGCTTCCACCCTTTTAGAACAAAACTCAGGTTCTTGAGTGCTCTGATGCTCTCTCGCTTGTCCAATAATCATTTTGTCTTAAGCCTCTTCTTTCGTCCACAGTAGTAAGACTATTTAGGTTCACTTCAGAGGTCTCGACGATAGGAAATGCAGATCCCCCAGGAAATCCTTTGGGAATAAATTCTGAGTAATCGCTACTCTTATAAACTGTCACTACCATCTGATCATGTTCCTAAATAACTAAGGTTACCATAATTCAACCCTTCTAAGAGAAAGGTCTACAAAGCAGAGGATATGTACATGCTCACAGATTTATAGGTACAGTTCTGCACTGGTGTGCTCCCAATTCACTATTTTCATTGACTCTAGGTTCAACCCTACTATGTCTTGGTAGGATCAACCGCTACTACTACTAATCTATCTCCATCTCGTAAGCTGATATGTTGACATATCAAGAAGAAGATTATTATCCGGCAACAGAGGAACTCCTAACACGAATGGATCTTCCAGGAACTCGGAAGACACGACGTAAAACTCGGCAACGCAACGCAACGAAGGCTCAGTTTGATAAAATGATATATTTTAATTGCAGTGTTTCCAATGCCACTGATTATATGTATCGGGGATGAATACTTTCGATGCCTTTAAACTCGTCAACAACGGATGAATTCACATGGTTTACACCCTCTCCGTTATCGATTAAACAACTATGAACACTGTCCGCATACCCTTCAACTGAGACATCAATACATAAGGGTTGACTATCTGCCAGATTAAATCACCAAATTTCTCTGCAGGGTCACCTGTAACTGCATAGTTGTTCAGTTTAAGGGGCGACTATCTCCTCCACATGCACCTCCTTCATGTTTACTTTCACATGAGGCACACTCACCGTTCTTACGCTTCCGCCGACGATTATTTCATTGAAGCAATGGCACTTTTCTACCTGAAGGTTGAGAGTTTACACCACCGGGACTATCTTTCCTCAGATTTTTTGCGGAACGGTAAGGACTGCAAAGTGGTGATGCCTGGCTATTTTGCGATGACTGTCTCTTGGCTTGCTTCTACTGTCTTTTCTGACATTGATCATAACTGTGACCCTTCTCTCTACAATATGGATTGAAGCCATTGTAGATGAAGCAGTCAGTACTTTTAACACTGTAAGAGCAAAAGCGATTATCTTCGACTGTGGCGGTTCGTGTATTTTTGGGAGCATTCTTTTGTCTTCGACTATTTCTTCTTTTTCTGGATCGATTTTTGGGAGTTTTGGTGTAGTACCTACCGGCTCTGCTACCACTTTACCGGATGAATTTGACTTTACCACTTCACTCCAAGTACTATTTTGTTGTGGCTGAAGTTTCACCTGAAAGATGGTGATTACTTCAGGTTCCTCTTGCACTCCTTGTTCGCATGACAACTCATTACAATGCTTGTTCGCCAGTCTGACTATCGGATCAAACAGTGAAACCCTCATAATTAAGAATATAATCATGTATGCGTTGTGCAACAACAACTGACAGATTATGTAGAAACGCTAGTAGCAAGTTATCGTGCGATCTCATGGGAATTCCAGGATAACCGCGATTCACCAGCTGTTCAAACATATTAATGCTGTTCCCTGGTCTTTGCTTTGCCAACATGAAATCCTGAGATGCTTTGTGTTTCTTGACTCCAGCTTTATAATCCCACCACTGTAAAAGTGTTTCTTTAATGGTGTAATAGGCCATTTCCTCCTTGATTATTTGATCATGCAGGTCTAAATATTGAACCCTCTAGGTAATTCCCTAAAACGGCAACCCAGTCCTCTTGCTGTCCAGTGTATCTTACCTCGCTGTACCTCTCGAACTGCTTAAAGAAAGTTTAAAGATTATGATCTTCGACGGAGTTAAACTTCCGTGGAGAAACAGCTTTGGGCTTAAAAGCTCTGGCCATTAACTATGTCAGCATATTAATCGATTGGATCATCATGGCCAATTGCTGTTCTATAGCTTCCAATCATATCTTCGTGCTATCGATATTGTGACTATTTGCTATTCCACTGGAACTAGGTGTGAATGACTCAATAGTTGTCATTATTGAGGATGAATAAATAGAAGTCGACTGAGTATAGGAATCAAATTATCCCGTTGTGGTAGGAATATACATCTTTGTATTAACGCTTGAATATTGGGTACGTTCTGCTCCCACCAGTAACGAGAACCGGACATGCTGAGCTGGTGGTGCACGCCATGACCTATCCCACGCCTGTGTCTCACTCACCTTAGAGAGAACCTCCAGATGCTCAAAAGACAACTGGGCCCGACCATTATATGTCACAATATTTGGTTCACTCTTTCACTATAATTCATTTTTCATTATTATACTAATATAGCCTAAAGAATTTAGTACTCAAAGTTTAATATTATCGTGATAGCTCCGTGGGATACTAATAGCCAGAGTTGATTTTGGCTCCAAGTTAATTTCAATTAATTCTATGTTCAATTAGGGGCTCTAAAGTATATTAAAATTGTAGAAAATCTTATTAATTCTTTATAAAATTACAGTTTGTATTTAATTTTGGATTTTCTGTGATTGAAATTTATTATTTAATTCACGTGAACCTCGAAGCTTAGGCGTGGCCTACGCTAATCTTGCTTTATCTTAAGCCTATTCAGTAATCAAATTTTTAAAAAGTGTTTGAAAAAATTGGCCTGCTATTTTTTTTATTTGTTTATTTTTTTAATTTATTTTGTTATTTAGTTATTTCTTGTTTGAGTCACTCTTGGGGATTTTCACCAAACCTGATTGAGGCTACATAAAGTAAACTAAGTTCTTACCTTTAGAATTTGTAATCTTCTTTTGTTTTTATTTACTTTATTTTATTGGTTTTTAAATAACACGTCACTTCATATTTTTAACTCATTTTTATTTAAAATAGATATATTTATATTTTTACACAATTGTAATGCACGCATTTTTTTTACCACTTGTTCATTTCAGTTATATCATGCGCTATGTGATTTTGGCAGTATCGTAGGCAGGCACGATCCTGTAAAATAAATATATCAATCTAAAATATCGGAGATCGATATTCCTACATCCTGTCTAATAAATAAATATAGTTCAAAAGATAGTCAGATCGATATATATGAATATCGATACCCCTTGCTATATATATATATTATATATATATATATATATATATATATATATATATATATATATATATATATATATATATATATATATATATATATATATATATATATAATATATATATATATATATATATATATATATATATATATATATATATATATAATATATATATATATATATATATATATATATATATATATATATATATATATATATATATCATCATCATAACATTTACTAATGAATTGTCCGTTTTAATACTACAAATACGCTTGAATTAGATCTCAAAGTAAAATAAATATTAGAGCCAATTGAATGAATACTTACAAACACCAATGACAGAAGATAAGATAGTAACAACTACATAGTAACAAAAAGATTTATCAACTTTTTAAACAGGCCATCCAATTTTACAAATCTATTTAGAAATTGATTTTGCACAAAAGTTTTAAAAATAAGCACATTGAAAATTGATATTTAAAAAGAATGCTCAAAGTAATCAAAGGCTTTAATCACACTATTCTAGCATTACTTTGTGTTTTTTTTATAGATTGTTTGCCGAGCTTTTAGCATATCCGGTTACACACTGCTGCAGATACGGAAAAGCACAACATATAATCTGTCGTGCCAGCGCGGAACACTGTGAAAATAATAATTAGAAAGTGTGGTATAAAAGTAAAACGTTATCCAAGAACTGCTTTGAACAACAGTAGGATCTACTGGAGCCGAAGTAAGCGATGGATGAGGAGGCACAACAGTCTTTGTCTGGTGCAAAATCTGCAGGCAAAATACCCGGAACTGGAGATGAAGACTCATATGATGTAGATGTGAAAGATGCAAATTCCACAGTTATAAAAGTGGACGCGACAGCTACAAACGAGGAACTAGACGTAAACACAGAATTTGGTTTCAAGGGTTCAGTGTAAACAATGTCATACGAGCCATCTTAAAACTAAAACTTAAAACACTGAATACCTCAAGAACCAAAAGGGCAATTGTATAGGGTACCTCCAAGTCTTTTTTAATGCGATAAACAAGAACAGAACTGTGGGTATGTCTATAAAGCTTCTAAAAATATTAAAAGCACTGTGACTGTTCAAAAGCTGAAGTACGCAAAACTCAAGCTCCTTTATGTGAGACAATTGACTTGATGATGGTGTTGAGGGCCTGCTTGTTACAAGGGGCGGAAACAAATAAATCAGCAAGACACAGAGTTTTGCTCGTGACATCCTGAAACGGTGATACCTACTGTGTTTGGGGTTGCAACGCAGCTGAGAAAGACCATTGGCAGCAAAAGCAACCAATCGTTCTTCCTGGAAGTCAGAGCAAATTTTAAGGTCCTGTTGAAACATTTCACAAGGCTGTTAGACATAAGGTTTGTAGTAAAAGCCAATCTGGTGTTAAATTTCCGAGAAGACCACTTCCTCTAATTGAATTCTTCTGTTGCAGTGTAAAGCGGAACTCAAAATAGGGAAATCTACTGTTAAAAAAAGTGTACGAAACTGATTTAGTAGTATTGCCGGACCTAGGAGAGGACTCCTTCCATTTCATGTACAGCCCAGGCAGGTGAGAAGATATAATAAACATTCGAAGACTCAGGTGGAGAAACAGGATGAAAAGGGCCAACAATATCAGTGTGGATCGTCTTAAATCATTAATGAAATTTTCTACGGTTCTACAGGGAGCGTGGTTTGTAGATGCAGTTTCGAAGCACAACAGTGGTGGCATTCATAATCCCATAAGCGGATATCCCGGTTGAATCGAGTCAAAAATTAGCATGTCTTGATTATCCTTAGGGATGTTTTTACTAGAGGATGGGACATGCTTTAATGTCAACAAGGAACTGCCTCTTATTGACTGTGCAGAATTTAAATTTTCTGAATGAGGTTCCGAAGCATTATATCATGGAAAGAGAAAAAGAAATCTTTTTCTCTGTCGTGGAAAGAAGCAACCTCCGAGTCATTTTCATGAAGACGAGCATTGGCAAGAAGATCGATTGCGTCCAGAAAAATTGCAGAGACTGACTGGGAGAAACATTCTCAGAGCCTTCGACATAAACCATATTAGACACATGAAGACATATTGTTACTGAATATCACTATTAGTTTGATCCTTTCTGTAGAAGGCATCGACAAGAGGTTTCAAAGGAGGTTATGTTAGGAAACCCACGAAGCAGTTGGTCATCCACAGAAGAAGAAACGTTTTTATTGAACATAAGAGATATGGACCCTGAGTGCAGGGAGGAAAACAACTTGATGTTCGTCTTGAGGTCTAAGATAATCAGTCTTTCACAATCTATGATAAGAACAAAATATGAAAGAAATCAGTGCCTAGCAGTTGGTTGGCTACATCAGTGACCCCGAAAGTCGACTGAAACTTGCGTCGAAAGTGTAATAAAAAAAAAACTAAATACACATTACTGATTTAAGGATAAGGTGGAAGTTTTTAGGTTTTTAAAGATAAGATAGAAGTTTTTTAGAATAATAAGCAGCTGCAAACTGCTGATGAAGTTCTGTCCACAATATGAGACAGAAGAATCTCAACATCGTTGTAGAAACTGTTGTAATGTTAGATAAAATTATTTGTTTTTTTTGTTTTTTGTTTTTGTTTTTTTTTTTTTATTTCTCCTCCGGTGGGCAAAGGCCAGAGGCCTACCATTGTTCCACCAGAGTTGGGAGGAAAGTCGGAAACATGGTCAAATTAAAGGCCGACATGACCTGATACACGGCGTTTAAAGGTGCTTAAGTCATAGGTAGTTGGGAAAATAGATGAAGGAAGTGTGTTCCAGACTTTACCAGTAGAGTAAATGTAAGATTGAGCATAGAGGTTAAGTCTGGGGTCAGAGAGTTGGACAGAGAAAGGATGAGACTGTGTAGAAAGACGAGTCGCACGAGCCCTTCTTAATGGAGGAATATGCGACGAGAGAGTTCAGAAGAGCAGTGTCCATTGTAATAGCGATAGTAGAGAGAGAGTGACGCAACATTTCGACGGGCAGAAAGAGATTGAAGAGAATTAGTGAGAGCAGGAGAATTGATAAGGCGAAAAGCTCTAGACTCCACCTTTTCCAGGAGAGCTGTGTGTGTGGAACCACCCCAGATGTGTGACGCATACTCCATACAGGGGCGAACAACACCCCTATACAGAGCAAGCAACTGGGGTGGTGTGAAGAAATACTGAAGGCACCTCAGAACACCCAACCTCTTAGAAGCTTGTTTAGAAAGAGAGTAATGTGATCTTTCCAAGAAAGATCACGAGAAAAAGAGACACCTAGAATATTGAGGAGAGATGAAGGTTTGAGTTGCGTGTTTTCGAAGAAGATATCGTAGTTGTGTGGAAGATTGTGTCGAGTAGAGAGATGGAGGAATTGAGTTTTTGAGGCATTGAAAACGACCATGTTTTCTTTGCCCCAATTGGAAATGAGAGATAGATCAGAGGTTAGTTGCTCCAAGGCCACCCTCCTGGCCTCTATTAACTGTTGCTGGGAGGGGCGTCTTTCAAAATGAAAAGAGTAATGAAGGGTGGAGTCATCAGCATAGGAGTGGATAGGAGAGAAGTATAGAGAGAAGGTCATTAATGAAAAACAGAAAAAGTGTTGGGATAGGACAGATCCTTGAGGAACACCACTATTAATAGATTTATAGGATGAACGGTGGCCGTCTACAACAGCTGCTATAGAACGACCCGAAAGGAAATCAGAGAGAAGGTCACAGAGAGAAGGATAGATTCCGAAAGAGGGAAGTTTGGAAATCAAAGCTTTGTGCCAGACTCTATCGAAAGCTTTCGATATGTCAGCGCTACAGCAAAAGATTCACCGAAATGCCGAAGAGCGGAGGACCAAGAGTCAGAGAGAAGGGAAAGAAGATCACCAGTAGAGCGTTTCTTTCGAAAGCCATACTGGCGATCTGAGATAAGATTAGAAGAATTGAGATGTTTCCAAATCTTCCTGTTAAGGATAGATTCGAAAACTTTAGAAAGAACGGAGGTTAAAGAAATAGGACGATAGTTAGAGGGCTGAGAGGGGTCCCCCTTCTTCGGCACAGGTTGAATGAGCGCACGTTTCCAGCAAGAAGGGAAGGTTGAAGTAGAAAGACATAGACGAAATAGTTTACCAAGGCAGGGTGCAAGCTCGGAAGCACAAGTTTTGAGAACCACAGGAGGGATACCATCAGGACCGTACGCCTTCTTAGTGTTAAGCTCAGAGAGAGCAGAAGTGACGTCTTTAGAAGAATTACAATTTTAGGCATAAATGAGTTAGAGGGGGTTGAAGGAGTAGGAACAGCTCCGGAATCGTCTAAGGTTGAATTTAAGGCAAAAGTTTGAGCAAAGAGTTCAGCTTTAGAGAAAGGCAAAACGGCAGTTGTACCGTCAGAAGATACTAGAGGAAGAAGCAAAGTTAGAGTTGACATTTTTTGCAAAATGCCAGAAAGGGCGAGAGGAAGAGGAGCCATAAAGATTATTGCATTTGCGACGGAGAAAAGAGTTTTTAGTATCTCGAAGAATAGATTTTGCACGATTCCGGGATGAAATATAAGTTGCATGAGATTCTGGAGTTTGAAGACGACGGTAGTTCCTGAAGGCAGCATCCCTGCGGCGGATAGCACGAGAACAAGCAGAGTTAAACCAATGTTTATTAGGTTTAGTGGAAGGGAAAGAATATGGAATGTACGCCTCCATGCCAGAGAGAATTACCTCAGTTATGCGCTCAGCGCACTCCGAGGGACCCCTCCCACGGAATACAGTAATCATTCCATGGAAAATCAGAAAAGTACGACCGCAAGTCAGGCCAGTTAGTGGCACCGAAATGCCAGAAACGTCTCCTCGCCGATGGCGGGGGCCGTTCTTGCGGAAGACTTGAAGAGACAGGACAAGATACGGAGATAAGAAGATGATCGGATGAACCCAGAGGAGGAAAGAGTTTAACAGTATAAGGAGAAGGATTAGAAGTTAGAAAAAGGTCTAGAATGTTGGGTTCATCACCAAGACGGTCAGGGATACGGGTAGGGAGTTGCACCAACTGCTCAAGGTTGTTGTGGATAGAAAATTGGAAGGCGAGTTCACCAGCTGGATCTTTAGAACTAGATGAAAGCCATTGGCGGTGGTGAACATTGAAATCACCTAAAATGATGATTTCAGAGAAAAGGAGAAGAAAGAATGTTTCTATTTTGGAGTTAAGATAGTCGAAGAATTTTGGATAGTCTGTAGAGTTAGGGGATAAGTAGACAGAACAAATGAATTTAGTTGTAGAATTGCAAGAAAGTTTGAGCCATAAAGTTGAGAATTCAGAAGACTCCAAATTAGAGACACGAGAACAGACAACATCGTTGCGCACATATGCGCAACATCCGCTTTGGCTGAAATTGAGGATACAGACAGTAAGAAGGAAACGAGTAGGGTTTGCTGTCAGAGACTCAGACACCTGAGTTTCAGTTAAGAACAAGAGATGAGGTCTAGAAGAAGAGAGTTGGTGTTCGACAAAGTGGAGATTAGAAAAAAGACCGCGAATGTTGCAGAAATTAATGAAAAACGAAGACCGTGCACCAGGGCAAGTCGGCATAGAGGTCTTGGTGGCGCCAACCCCATCACCGGAGGCCACCAACTCCCAAGTGGTGATGGGGGAAGGAGTAGATGAGGGCTATGTTTGGAATCCGCCCCTCTAGGATTCTCCGAGGCAGATTTTTGTTTTGCCATTTTTGATTAATTTAATAGGTAATGTAAGTGTAAGCGTTTGTAAATATTGTAGGACACATGTGAAGAAGGAGGAAGGTTGGAGCATAGGCACTCCAATGTGAGTCAAGGGTACACTAGAGACCCTCTGAGAAGATGAAACGCGAAAAGGAACGAACCAAAGGGCAACGGAGTGAAACGGAATGGTCTAGCCCATCCTATCACTCCGTTGGTTATGCCCAATGGGGGGTACTTGCTTCGCTTCGGACGGCGCTACGTCCTCCCTAAATCATACTGCAACATTATTTTCTTCCAACTGTTATACTTTAATTCTATGATTTATCAAATTACGAAGGTGTTCGATATTTGTCTTTATAGCAAATGTTTGGGTCTTAATACTGATATATGCAGTTAAACATAATAAAATATGTGTGTGACCTCATAATATGTACATTTGAGGTTCAGATCCATTTTATGTATCCTTTGCAAGAAATTTGTTTCATAACTACCCTTGGTAAGTATATATATTATATATATATATATTATTTATATATATATATATATATATATATATATATATATATATATATATATATATATATATATATATATATATATATATATATATATTTTTTTATACCTTCTCACCCCCTGACCACCCCACGCTGAGGTGGCCACACTTCGCTAATGAAGCCGCCCACCGCAGTCGGCCTCGTCCAGAGATCTTCAAGGTAGTGATGCCCCAGGAGATTCTGGGGCGAGAGTTGGAAGGACAGTGTAATAGAAAGTGTGACTCGGTCTCCGGGGCTTCTCCGCATCTGGTACATGTGGGAGATGTCTGGTTTATTTTGAATTTATGTTTGTATTGTTGTAAGTTTGGGTGGTGCCCACACCTCAGTCTTGCTAATGAGATTTGTGAGTGTCTTGGGAGGTTACTGAAGTCGGGGTTTATTTCGGGAGGGGGTGTGTCAAGAATGTTGTTTGGTGGTCTGTTGATCAAGTAGAAATACGTTAGTTGAGTGTGGATATGTTTGGTTATTGAGGTGGGGGAATGCGATTTAGGATTTATTTGTAGAAGGTACCAATGGATGATGGAGGTAGGTTGTTTTAGTCTGTGTTTGGTAGGTTGGAGGAGAGTATTGTGGCATGGGTGTGTGGGTAGAAGGTTTTTGCGTAGAATTGAGTGCTATCATTTCGAGGTGGTTATTTAAGGTAGTATTTTGGTTTCATTATGTAGGTGTTGTTGAGGGGTTGTGGGTGTGCAGCCGGTGATTGTGCGGAGGGCTCTATTTTGCGTTATTTGGAGTGTCATTAAGTTTTGATTGGAGAGCATTGGGTGCCAGAAAGGGGAGCCATAATTGATGGTGGGGCGTATAAATTGTTTGTAGATGGCAATTGAGGTTTGTATGTTGTTGTTTATGTCTGTGTTGGCCACTTTTGAGGATGTTTAGTTTTCTGTTTGCGGCTGAGGTGGTATTTTGTATGTGTTTGGTGAAAGTGAGGTGGATGTCAAAGGTTAGGCCGAGAATCTTTGGAGTTTTGTTGAGGGATATGGTAGTGTTGTTTAGGAGAACTTGTGGGTGGGTGTTGGATAGGTGTTTGTTGTTATGAAGGTTATGGAGGATTTGTTTGGGGATGCCGTCATCCGGTTTTCTGTCAGCCATGTTTGGATTAGTGTTAAGTAGTCTTCTGTGATTGTTGTTGCGGTATCGAGATTTTGGTGGGTGGTGGCAATAGTTATCGTCGGCGTATGAAGTAATGTGGGTGAGTTGTTTGGGGTTGAGGGAGGTCTGCTGTGTATAGGTTAAATAGTGTGGGGGATAGTATGGCTCCCTGGGGTACTCCGTTTCTTATGTTTATGGTTCGAGATTTTTGGTCGTTTTGTTGTATTTGGGCGGTTATATATATATATATATATATATATATATATATATATATATATATATATATATATATATTATATATAATATATATATATATATATATTAATTGTGTGTGTGTGTGTGTGTATGTCATCTGTATGTATGTATGTTTATATGTTGTGTGTGTGTATGTGTGTATGTTAGTTATTGCTTGTCGTGTTTATATGATCCTCGTGTTGAATTTTTTAACAACCAACCTAACGTTCAGTTTACTATATTATTTCCTTTACCCTTTTTCTCTTTCACGATTCTTTTTCAATTGAACCGTGTTTGACGTGTCAGCTTAGTGTTATTATTCATCTGTGTTTAATTTTTATTATATTGTCTTTTAGGTCTTAAATTTTACAAATTTTCATCTATTATATCTTAGTTTTCATTGTGCTACAATCTTTTATTATATTATATTATTATTATATTATTATTATTATTATTATTATTATTATTATTTATTATTATTATTTTTTTTATTATTAGAATTATTTTATTTTGTTGTCATTATTTTTTTTTTTATGATTTTGTTAATATGTGTTTTTTTTCTTTTCAATTTTCAGTGTCCTGATGATGATCATAGCAATGATCGAAACGTTGACATTAACTTATTTATATAATTATCTTAAGATTTAAATAAATTGTTGCATTCATTTTTGCTTTG
The DNA here is from genome assembly GCA_009176605.1 of Armadillidium nasatum. Classification (NCBI taxonomy): domain Eukaryota; kingdom Metazoa; phylum Arthropoda; class Malacostraca; order Isopoda; family Armadillidiidae; genus Armadillidium; species Armadillidium nasatum. The sequence continues at coordinate 18,278 of SEYY01016679.1, forward strand.
TTATTCATAATATATATATATATATATAATATATATATATATATATATATATATATATATATATATATATTATATATATATATATATATATATATATATATATATATATATCTCAACTCTAACTTTGCTTCTTCCTTTTTCCCTCCTTTAGTCTCTTCTGATGGCACAACTGCCATTTTACTTTCTACTAAAGCTGAACTCTTCGCTCAAATTTTTCCTCTAACTCTACTTAGACGATTCCGGAGCTATTCCCCTCCTTCAAACCCTCCAACTCATTTATGCCTACATTGTAATTTCTTCTAAAGATGTCATTTCTGCTTTCTATGAGCTTAACACTAAGAAGGCGTACGGTCCTTATGGTATCCCTCCTGTGGTTCTCAAAACTTGTGCTTCTGAGCTTGTACCCTGCCTTGGTAAACTTTTTCGTCTATGTCTTTCTACTTCAACCTTCCCTTCTTGCTGGAAACGTGCGCTTATTAAGCCTATGCCGAAAAAGGGGGGACCCTTCTCAACCCTCTAACTATCGTCCATTTCTTTAACCTCCGTTCTTTGTAAAGTTTACGAATCTATCCTTAACAGGAAGATTTGGAAACATCTCAATTTTCCTAATCTTATCTCTGATCGCCAGTATGGTTTTCCTAAGAAACGCTCTACTGGTGATCTCCTTTCCCTTCTCTCTGACTCTTGGTCCTCCGCCCTTCGGCATTTCGGTGAATCTTTTGCTGTAGCGCTAGACATATCGAATGCTTTCGATAGAGTCTGGCACAAATCTTTGATTTCCAAACTTCCCTCTTTCGGAATCTATCCTTCTCTCTGTGACCTTCTCTCTGATTTTCTTTTCGGTCGCTCTATAGCAGCAGTTGTAGACGGCCACCGCTCTTCCTTTAAATCTATTAATAGTGGTGTTCCTCAAGGATCTGTATCCCCAACACTTTTTCTGGTTTTCATTAATGACCTTCTCTCAGCTACTTCATCTCCTATCCACTCCGATGCTGATAACTCCATCCTTCATTACTCTTTCCAATTTGAAAGGAGCCCTTCTCAACAACAGTTACTAGACGCAAAGAAGGTTTGCTTGGAGCAGCTGACCTCTGATCTATCTCGTATTTCAAATTGGGGCAGAGAGAACATGGTCGTTTTCAATGCCTCAAAAACTCATTTCCTCCATCTTTCTACTCGACACAGTCTTCCACACAACTATGATATCTTCTTCGAAAACACTGAACTCAGACCTTCATCTGTTCTTAATATTCTTGGTGTTTCTTTTTCTCGTGATCTTTCTTGGAAAGATCACATTACCTTTCTTTCTGAACAAGCTTCTAAGAGGTTGGGTGTTCTGAGGCGTCTTCAGAATTTCTTCAATCCATCAGAGTTGCTTGCTCTGTATAGGGGTGTTGTTTGCCCCTGTTTGGAGTATGCGCCACACGTCTGGTGTGGTTCCACTCATACAGTTCTTCTTGAGAAGGTGGAGTCTAGTGCTTTTCTTCTTATCAACTCTCCTGCTCTCACTAATTCTCTCCAGTCTCTTTCAGCCCGTCGAATTGTTGCATCACTCTCTCTATGCTATCGCTATTACAATGGACCCTACTCTTCTGAACTCTCTCGTCGCATACCTCCTCCACTGAGAAGGGCTCATGCGACTCGACTTTCTACACAGTCTCATCCTTTCTCTGTTTAACTCTCTGACCCCAGTCTTAACCGCTATGCTCTGTCCTACATGTACTCTACTGGTAAAGTCTGGAACACACTCCCTTCTTCTGTTTTCCCAACTTCCTATGACTTACACACCTTCTAACGTCGTGTATCAGGTCACGTCCACGTTGGCCTTTGATTTGACTAGGATCCTTTCTTCCCCCCTAACTCTGGTGGAATTTTAGTAGACCTCTGGCCTTTGCCCACCAGAGGTGAATATAATAATATATATATATATAATATATATATATATATATATATATATATATATATATATATATATATATATATATATATATATATATATATATATATATATATATATATATATATATATATATCTCCGATCCCAGTAAGGCTCTAGGGGCCTATTATCGGATCCAGCACTCGTATCCATCTAGATTTGTTGTAAATTATTCTATCTTCCGCCAACTGTTACATCGTAGTCAACTGATGTCGACTTAGTGAATCTC
>SEYY01016681.1:0-13317 GCA_009176605.1 Armadillidium nasatum
ATATATATATATATATATATATATATATATATATATATATATATATCGGAGAGATCGTACAAGTGCTCTGAAGCATTTTAGTTAATCAATTTACCATTATACCATCTGAAGCCATTACAATTCAATAATCCTTGAAATTTACCTAGAATATAGTTTATTGTAATCTAAATTTAGTTATATAAAATAATGTAGATCAGTTAATAATAGAAAACAATTTAAATTATTAAAATTTTTAATTAATATATTAATTATCATTGAGGATCATATAGGAAAAAGCCTATTAGAAAATTACCATCTTTGAATTGGTCAATGTCCGTAAGGTGTATATTTTTATTTAAAAAAATAAAAAATAAAAAAAATTTAAAAGGATCAATGAGCTCCACACGCATTCTTTAACTCAGAATGTAGAAGTTTATCAACAATATTATAATAATAATAATAATAAAAATAAAAATAAAAATATTGCAAAAGATCACACAAACTCAGGCTCAGACACTGCACCCTTTATGAAGGAATGGAAGTTTAATACAACTAACTACTTTGACTTCACTTATAAAGCAACAGGAAATACTTTACCAAACCCGTATTTAACAGTAGGGCTGGTGGGTTTTCTGAAGGCTCCAACTCGTGCTACAACTCTAACTCCAGATAAACCAATATAAAATTACCAGACTCGGGCTCAAGCTCCATATCTACATTCTTATTCCACTTAAAATTAAAATTATGTATTAAATATATATCATAAAAAAATGAATTTTATTGCTCCACATCCGGTTAAACCTAAACCTTGAAGCTCCGAGACTTCGGCTCCGTCCCCTGTCGGATATTGACTCTTATCTTTCCTTCATTCCAAATTCCTATTACACAATTGTACGCAACTACCTCGCATGTTTGAGATTTATTAATCACTTATTTATTTAAGATTTTATGCTCTGTGATTTCTAAATTAATATTCATTCATTTAAGATTGCTTTTCAAAAAAATAAATAAATAAATAAAAAAAAAATAAATAAATAAATAAAATAATAAAAAAAAATAAAAAAAAAAAAATTCCCCACTATGTTATCAATTATAAAATAGATTTTACTTTTAGTATTTAGAAATTAATTATTCATATAAGAAAGGGAAAAAATATATATTTTTAACTTTGATTGTAAAGAGAAGTCACTAAGTACTGTATATATATATATATATATATATATATATATATATATATATATATATATATATATATATATATATATATATATATATATATATATATATATATATATATATATATAATATATATCAGCATATTTTCCGATTATACTAAATATATGCGTGTGTGTGTGGATATATATAAAATATAGCTTTTATATATCTTATGTTTTTTTTTTTTTTTTTTTTTTTTTTTTTTTTTTTTTTTTTTTTTTTTTTTTTTTTTTTTTTTTTTTTTTTTTTTTTTTTTTTTTTTTTTTTTTTTTCTTTTTAAATATTACATTGAAATTTAAATCTTGAATAGAGTTTACAGTACATTTTCTTTCTCTTCTTTTTTTATTAAATCATATAAACTTATCTTGTTTTGTTAAATAAAACACGTTATACAAGGAGAAACTTGCAATTGCAGTTATTAATTCAAGTGTGTGTTCACACAAACTCACGCTCAGACACTGCACCCTTTGTGCAACCGGGACCCGGACCCCTTTGAAAAGGGATAAAGCAATTACGTCATGACACAAAGATAAAGGGTCGTGTAAATTGGAAAATACTAAACAGTTTACAGGTCTTTTTTTCTTTTGACCCTATCTTATCAAAAAGATAGTTTAATCCAGAGCCACTCTATATAGATATGAATGCAATACTTCATATTATCGGTGTGTGAATGGATAAGGTTAATTGAATAACTGAAAAAGTCATTAATGAAAAGCAAGTAGGCAGAAGATAAGACAAAATCCTGTGGAACACCATTGTTGGCAGAAAGGAAAAAGTTGCAACCCATAATATTATATATATATATATATTATATATATATATATATATATATATATATATATATAGTATATATATATGTATATGTATTCATAAGTAATCAATGAGGATGAAACACAAAAGAGTGGAGCTTGGAAAGCTGAGCTTCATGTCATAACCTTATAACTAGACAGAAGTCTTGCACATGTCAAACGTTTCCAAACAAGACTCTCCAGATCCCTAAGGGCAGAATATAAATCTCTGAGCATTGAGGTAGGAAAAATTATCACTAGTGGACGTCCAGCGCCAAAAGCTATTGCTGATCATAAGAAAGAAGGGAAAGGGACTCCACATGATCTGTGCACTTATATAGCCTGTGCCGAAGAAGGGAGATCCCTCTCAACCCTCTAACTACCGTCCCATTTCTTTGACCTCCGTTCTCTCTAAAGTTTTCGAATCTATTCCCAACAGGAAGATTTGGAAACACTTCAATTCTTCCAATCTTATATCTGATTGCCTGTATGGCTATCGCAAGAAACCCTCTACTGTTGATCTTCTTTCCTTTCTCTCTGATTCTTGGTCCTCTGTTCTTAGGCATTTCGGTGAATCTTTTGCTGTCACGCTGGACATATCGAAGCCTTCGATAGAGTCTGGCAAAAGATTTTATTTCCAAACTTCCTCTTTCGGGTTTCTGAGGCGGCTTCAATATTTCTTCACACCACCCCAGTTGCTTGCTCTGTATAGGGTTGTTCGCCCTGTATGGAATATGCGTCACACATCTGGTGGTTCCACTTATACAGCTCTCTAAAGGGGAGTCTAGGCTTCGTCTCATCAACTCTATTCTAACTTATCTCTCAACTCTTTCTCCGTCGAATTGGGCTGCGTCACTCTCTCTTTACTATTGCTATTACAAGGAAACTGCTCTTCTGAACTCTCCGTTGCATAACTCCTCCACTGAGAAGGCTCGTGCTACTCGACTTCACACAGTCTCATTCTTTTCTGTCCAACTCTCTGACCCCAGACTTAACCGTATGCTCATCTTGCATATCTCCACTGGTAAAGTCTGGAACACACTCCTTCTTCTATTTTTCCAACTTCCTATACTTAACACCTTCAAACGTTGTGTATCGGGACATGTCGGCCTTAGTTTGACCAGGCTTCCGTCTTTCCCAAACTTGGTGGAATTTGGTAGGCTCTGGCCTTTGCCACCAGGATAAATCGTCGACAAGCCAAAAACAAATTTGCTCGCGTCCAAACGTAAAATTTTTTTTACGTCCAAAGCGTAGACACATTTTTTTACAACTCGTCCAAATCGTCGACACTATAAATCCATATCGATTAATCGAAGATATATATCATCACTCACGGGTTGGGAGTACGGGGGGCAGAGCCCCCCTGTAGACAAATGTTCGTGTGCATACTCTACTAAAAAATATGAAAAATAAAAAAATTATTTCATAATTATTATAATAATGAAATTAAAAAATAGGCTTACATATGATGTATCGATATAAAAAAAATCCGATGTTGGTCAAACGTCGACACAATTTTTTTAGAGTATGGCCAAATCGTAGACAGTATATAACTGAATGGAAAACGATAGACAAAACTGTCGACGATTTGACCTGTCTACGATTTTCCCTGTCTACTATTTGTAGAAGAATTGCGGAGGACAGAGTGAGATGGAGGCGGTGGTGAGGGTGAGGTAGAATGGTAAGTAAGGAATTTGGCGGCACCACACTACGAAAGTGGAAATGGTGATTGTGAAATAAAAAATACTATATATTATAGTATATATATATATCTATATATATATAATATATATTATATATATATATATATATATATATATATAAAAGTGGTAAGTGGTAACCTTAAAATTGGTTCATGGTAATGGATATTGGTTAAATACATAATAATGAAAAAATATAACTAATGCTGGTTCGAATCACAAGGATAGCCTTTAAAATATTAAAAATAAATAACAATGAAAAAGAAGAAATATAATTAACAGATTTACAATATTGGGCAGAAGTGGTAACGAAATTTGTCAAAATATTAGATTTTTGTTCGGGTTTACCCCAAATAGCCGACAGGTCAAAGGGCCAGGGATTACCCCAAATCGTAGACAGGAAAAATTGTCAACAGGTTAAATCGTCGACAAGCCAAAAACAAAATTTTCTCGCGTCTATGCTAATTTACCTCGTCAAATATTATCATGACAACGTCGCTACGTTACCAGAAGACTGGTTGTTTTTTTTTTTTTTCTAATTTTTTTAACTTTTATTTAATTTTTTTTCTGTGTGTGTGTGTGTGAACTGCTGTTTATAGTTTATAAATTAACGAATAACTTTATTGATTTCAGCTATTGTTATATAGGTACTGAGTGTTTCTTTCTTAATTGGTTGTCGATTATCGTTTTTTTCAGTTATTATTATTATTATTATTATTACGGTTTATTACGAATTATATTATATTAAATAAATATAAATATATATATATATATATATATATATATATATATATATATATATATATATATATATATATAATTATATATATTTATTATTTTATATGTGTGTGTGTGTGTGTGTGCGTTATGTGTGTGTGTGTGTTAAAAGATGTTAACCTTGTTTTTAACATCATTTATTTAAGATATTTAATATTGTACAGACGTAATTAAAAATCAATAACTAGCTAGCAATTTAAAAGGAAATACAAATCCTAAACACCATACAAACAACATTCACAAATAAACCAGTACAAAATAAGTTACTTGACGACGCCCGCGAACGACATAGAAGCGACAGAAGCACAGCTTTTTTTAGAACCCGATACCAAGACTGAGGTAGGAAGATAGTCGACGCCACCCCACCTAATTGGGTAAATAAGGCATTGTGTAAACATATTATCTATTATAATCTAAAATACATCGAACGATCAATTAAGATAATTGGTCTTGTTGTAATCAGCGATAATTAGTTTGTTCATGAAAGCGATATATCGGATATCAATCTTATTTCATAATAAGCTGTTGAATTTAAGTGACCAAATTTCTTTTGCAACTGATGCTTTTAATAAAATACAATTCTCTTTTCTTCTTTCACAGTTGATTCAAATGCATCCGACTCCAGGAGCAGTCAGAATATATATATATATATATATATATATATATATATATATATAATATATATATATATATATATATATATATATATATTAATATATATATATATATATATATATATATATATATATATATATATATATATATATATATATATATATATATATATATATATATATATATATATATATATATATATATATATATATATATATATATATATATATATATATATATATATATATATATATATATATATATATATATATATATATTATATTATATAGAATTGTGCCAAGGGTTCAAAATTATTATGAAGATGCACTACCTCAAATGTCCATCAGTGATTTCCAAAGTCATTTCCGATTCAGCAGAGATCAATTTGAAGTGAATAGGAAAAAATATCAATATCAACTTTCATGTGCATAGTTTAATTAACGTACAAAACCTTTGTGAAAAAAATAGAAATTTAGTGTAGGAATTGGAATGTAAGTTCATGGAGAAAAATAAAGTAAATAATACCTATTTAAATTATGCAATTTTGGTCTAATGCTGCCTGTCACATTGAAAAATTGAAAAAAAAACATAAAAAAACATAGTATTGTAATTATTAATACACTTACTTCTATTACATTAAGAAGTTGTACAATTTTCAAAGGAATGGTATGTAATAAAAAGACATTAAATTTTGTAAGTTTTGCATATACCAATTTTATATTAAAGTAATTAGTCAAAATAATGCTCTTATTTGTCGATTTAGATTCACTTTTCCAAAATAGTGCTTTAATTTTAACAATTTCTGTCTCATATATTTGGTAAAGAAATACTTTTTTGAATTGTTATGATTTACACATTTTTAATCATTTCTAACTGGAGTTACTCATAAAAATAATAAATATTTTTTGTTGTAACTTATGATTGTGTAAAGTAGCTAATCTCATGATTATTATTATTCAAAACTAAATATAAAATTATTGCAGATTTTACTTCTAGATCTCGGACAGCGTCATGTGAACTCTCGAAAGCCATGCAGAAGATGGCCCCTTCCCAAAATAATTCTTGTGTCTGTTTGGACCCTGGCAACACAGGATAGTTACAGATCAATTGCTGACAGATTCAATATTTCAAAATCTTTTGTATTTTTATATCTCCATTATTTTACTAGACTTATTATTGAAGTAAAAGAAAATGTAATTAAATGTAATGTAATTAAATGGCCTAACGATTTTGAGAAAAATAAAAACGTGCAAGATTTCATTAGGCGAGGGTTTCTTGGAACGATTGGAGCTTTAGATGGTTGCCACATTAATATTATGAAACCTAGAGAAAGAGCAGAAGCATATTACACAAGAAAAAATAAATATGCTGTCAATTGCATGGCTGTGTGCAATGCACAAAAATTATTTATATATTTGTATATAGGTGATCCCGGTAGCTATCATGATAGTAGGGTATGGAGGAGGTCTTCTTTGGGACATAGGATTCTAGAAAATGAAAATTACCTAACGCCTTTTCATCTTATAGGGGACAAAGCATTTTCCTTTAAATAAATCGCTTATTGTGCCATTTAGAGATAATGGTCACCTGACAGAGAACCAAATGATTTTCAACGAACGCCATTCAACAGCAAGAATGGCTATTGAACATTCCTTTGGATTACTGAAAAGTAGATTTAGACGATTAAATCATTTGGAATTGGTGAGGCAAGAAGATATAAGTAGAGCAATCAAAGCATGTTGTATCATGCATAACTTGATTACTAGTCAAGTAGAAGAAATTGAAAACAATATTTTACATATTGACAATCCCAACCTTATTGTGAACTATGTAGATGGACGTCACAAACGAGATACAATTGCATTGCAGTTCCAGGTTCCTTAAAATTATATATATATATATATATATATATATATATATATATATATATATATATATATATATATATATATATATATATATATATATATATATATATATATATATATATATATATATATATATATATATATATATATATATATATATATATATATATATATATTCTAATAATAAATGTTAATATTTTCTATGTTTTTCTCATTTTTATTTTTGCTTCCAAAATGTAAGATTAGATTATTTCTAATATTAAAATTGTCCATCTCTTTTATTGGATAAGGAATAATTGTCATATTTGGGTAATTATTAGGTATAGATTCAAGATTTTTTTTTAGTTTGCGACATGTATTTGCTTTTAAACTTGAGTGTAGTAAGTTCAATTAACTGGAATATTAACAAGTCACGATGTATTCATATTGTATATATTTGAAAAAAATCAAAAAGTATTAACAAATTAGTTTTTAGTTGAAATGGACACCAAAGAACAAACCAATACTAAATTTTTGTTATTAAAAAAATGACATAAAAACTCGTATATTTATTTAGATGTATATAAAGATCTGAGAAATTTACTTTTTTGCTTATTCTGATTTCAGAATTCATAAAACCATGCAGTTTTAAAAAATTTTCTAGCTGATATGTGAAATTATATTCTTGATATTCATAGGAGTTATCCTTTGGATATAGTTTTATGAATATATATTTCACATATCGGCATTGATGAAAATTGTTTATACTGTATGGAAAGTTATGAAGACTGAATAGAAAGAAAGTAGTCGTAGGAGGAGGAGGACTACTTTCATATTATGAAAACTTTTCGTTACCACTTCTGCCCAATTTACCATTTAACCATTTTAAGTTAGTAATCTACTTCGCGAACTAACCTTGGAACCTTCACTTTATCAAAATTTGCTAAGGATAAATGAAGAGGTGTTTGAGCAACTGTTGAGTATGGTTTGCCCTCTGATTGAGAAACGTGATACACGAATGAGGACAGCGATTTCGCCAATTGAAAGGTTGAGTCTCACTCTGCGCTTCCTAGCATCTGGAAACAGCTTCGAGGACCTGAAATATTCATCGTACATTGCTCCGACCACTATCAACGAGATCGTTATGGAGACATGTCAGGAATTGTGCAAAGGCATCGTAGAACCATTTGCTTGATTCATACAAACTGTCTGGGTCTGTTCAGGATTTTCTACTGGCAGGTTCTTTCTTCTGAAGTTAGTGCGCAGAGAGTTGAACCTCTTTTTGACATCGTCTTCCGTAGCTGAGGGGTATTTTTCTTGGTACACCTTCCAATAATGTAATCCACGCCTGGGTCTTTTTGTCCCTGTCTTTGTATTCATCAAGACTTTACTTTCCAAAGAGCCGGAAGTGACCTGTACACCTACAACAACAGAAATGTTTTTAAATGGGGAATCATAAACTAAAATTTAGGGGGGGGAGGGGAATGAAACAAAAATAATGCAGATATATATATATATATATATATATATATATATATTATATATATATATATATATATAATATATATATATATATATATATATATATATATATATATATATATAATATATATATATATATATATATATATATATATATATATAATATATATATATATATATATATATATATATATATATATATATATATATATATATATATATATATATATATATATATATATAATATATATATATATATATATAATATATATATATATATATATATATATATATATATATATATATATATATATATTCTTTCTCACCAGACTCCTGTAAACGTGTACGTTTGTCAGTTGTTCTGGACGAAACCCCTCCACCACGTACGGTCCTCATAGATTCTAGACTCCTCTATCTCCTCCACCTCGCGTCCTCTTCTCTCGACGGCCGTCCTAACGTTATCACTCCATCTGACTCTTGGTTGCCCCACACTACGTCTTCCATTTGGCCTCCACTGTAGTATTTCTTCGGGTATCTATCCTCATTCATCCTCATCACATGTCCGTACCATCGGAGTTGTCCCCTCTCAATAAAAGTCAGTATACTCTCCACCCCCAGCTCCTCTCTTATATCATCATTTCTCATTCTATCCCTTCTTGTAACTCTCTTTATGGATCTCAACACTCTCATTTCGCATGCTTGTATCTTGCTTCTAGTTTTCGTGGTTAGAGCCCACGCTTCGTGACCGTAAGTTAGTATAGGTCGTAGTATACACACATATATTATTATTTTCACCTTTCGAGGTACATTTCTATCTCTTAGTAATGGATATAACGATCTTAATGCATTATTAAACTTTTCTATTCTATTATTCAATTCAGAACCGAGTTGAAGAAAGTACCTGCCAGTAGAAAATCCTGAACAGACCCAGACAGTTTGTATGAATCAAGCAAATGGTTCTACGATGCCTTTGCACAATTCCTGACATGTCTCCATAACGATCTCGTTGATAGTGGTCGGAGCAATGTACGATGAAAATTTCAGGTCCTCGAAGCTGTTTCCAGATGCTAGGAAGCGCAGAGTGAGACTCAACCTTTCAATTGGCGAAATCGCTGTCCTCATTCGTGTATCACGTTTCTCAATCAGAGGGCAAACCATACTCAACAGTTGCTCAAACACCTCTTCATTTATCCTTAGCAAATTTTGATAAAGTGAAGGTTCCAAGGTTAGTTCGCGAAGTAGGTTACTAACTTAAAATGGTTAAATGGTAAATTGGGCAGAAGTGGTAACGAAAAGTTTTCATAATATGAAAGTAGTCCTCCTCCTCCTCACGACTACTTTCTTTCATATTCAGTCTTCATAACTTTCCATACAATCTAAACAATTTTCATAAATGCCAATATTTGAAATAGATATTCCTAAAAGAATATCCAAAGGATAACTCCTATGAATATCAAGAATATAATTTCACATATCAGCTAGAAAATTTTTTAAAACTGCATGGTTTTATGAATTCTGAAATCAGAATAAGCAAAAAAGTAAATTTCTCAGATCTTTATATACATCTAAATAAATATACGAGTTTTTGTCATTTTTTTAAAATAACAAAAACTTACAATTAACATTTGGAATTAAAATAAGTTGATTCAAAATTAATATTTAAACTATCAAGAGGAGCAACAAAATTTTCGAAAGAGGTCTTTTAGTAATTTTAAATCAAAATCATCTGTGGAGCAACAAAATTTTCGAAAGAGGTCTTTTAAGTAATTTTAAATCAAAATCATCCGTAAAGCAATAAAATTTTTAATTGAAACTTCTAGATAACTTCTGGTTGAAAAGGATTGGGATTTCGAAGCAGTCAGGACAAATGAGGAATAATTCTTCGCCTGGTTCTAGAGGCTGGGAACCTTTTAAACCAGTTTTTTTTTTTTCCCAAGTACGGCTGCAGGAATATGAAGTTTCTGCAGCCGACACCACCCTGCATCTTGCGGGATATGGTGTTAGAGTATAAAAAAAAAAAAAAAATATATATATATATATATATATATATATATATATATATATATATATATATATATATATATATATATATATATATATATATATATATATATATATATATATATATATATATATATATATATATATATATATATATATATTATATATTCATTACACCATATCCCGCAAGATGCAGGGTGGCGTCAGCTGCAGAAACTACATGTTCCTGCAACCGTACATGGGACGAAAATACTGGTAAAAAAGGTTCCCAGCCTTTAGAACCTGCGAAGAATAATTCTCCAATTGTCGAAAAGAACTGCTATTCAAAATTTTGTTGCTCCTCCACTTTAATAGTGATTCTTAATGTAATTAGAAAGGTTAAATCCAATACTAAGGGTTTTTGCATACTCATTTAACACATTTTGAGCGTTTAACACAACCTTTGTTTGTCTTCAACACAAACTAAATTTTACAATTTTCTATTTTAAAAAACAATATAAATTCATACGCTATATGTAAAAATTATAATAATAATACTTCCAATAAAATAATAAAAATAAATAATAATATTGATATTAAAATTATATAAATATAAATAAAACCAAGACTAAAATGAAAATTTATATCAAGGATTAAGGTCTGTTCATTATATAAAGTATTACCTAGTAGGATAAACAAATATTAAAAGTTTCTGATAGACGTGTGCATGCATATTTTTTTTTAATAAACCAAATTGTTTTTCTTTTAGTCACTTACATTTTCGTGATGCTTTTGGGTAGAAATTATATATAAAATAATGCTTATTACTGGAATAAAGTATGTTATTTTTAACAATTTGAGTGTCACACCATTAACAAAATCGAACCACTAGAAGATTTTTTTTTTGATAATTCACGCATCAAATTTCATATCCATTCAGTCTAAATAAAAATGGCAATGTAAGTGTTGTTAAATGTGATAACTTTCTACCAGATTCTCTCATCAAGTACCAAATTCTTATAAGCTTTGTTTCTCACTTATATATATATATATATATATATATATATATATATATATATATATATATATATATATATATATATATATATATATATATATATATATATATATATATATATATATATATATATATATATTACATTTATATTATTTACTCATTCTTAATTTTATATATTTAATAAAGTACCTTGGTAATAGACAGTGGTACGATGTATTATTCTTAAAAGTTTTCACACATGATTTCATTTCAAATCCAAACTTTATATGGTAAATTATTGCCCATGTGATTTGTTATTTCATGGTTATTATTATTATTTTACTTCAAATATAAATGTGTGTGGTTTAAAAAAATCATCACAAACAAAAAAATATTAAATTTTTTTTACATTCCCTACTAAGAAGAGAATTTTGTAAATGGTCAAGTCTCTGTCTTAGAACTGATCTTTAAAAAAAAGAATTTGTTCTTGACAACCAAACGAAATCCAAAATTTTGTCTTTGCAAAAACCATTTGGTAATACTAATGACATGTAACAACTTTTTTAAAAAAATAAGGAAAGGGGCTTTACCATGTGTTACTATAATTTAAATCTCAAATGATAAAGATAATAGAAAACTAATGTAGGCCTAGGCGTGACTTATAACCAATGCAAGAAACAAACTAATAGGATTTATGAAGAAAATATTAGTGTGCAAGATTTTTTTCACATCACATTTAATACATTTTGGATGCTAATATTATTCATTCAAGTAGGTTCTTATTATTTCTTTTTCATTCATTTAATTATATATATATATATATATATATATATATATATATATATATATATATATATATATATATATATATATATATATATATATATATATATATATAAATATATAAAAAAAAAAAAAAAAAAAAAAAAAAAAAAATATATATATATATATATATATATATATATATATATAATATATATATATATATATATATATATATATATATATATATATATATATATATATATATATATATATATGGGATGGAGTGAAGCATCGGTATCGGCAAGTATCGGCATATTTTTAGGTATCGGGTAATGGTACCTGGGAAATTTGTAGGTATTGGTATCAGTAAAATTTTTGGACAAGAATAAAGTATCGGTATCGGTAGTAGTATCGGCAAATATCGGCATATTTTTAGGTATCGAGTATCTGTTTCTTGGAATTTTTAGGTATCAGTATATTCGGTTAAAATTTTGGTATCGCTCCATCCCTAATATATATATATATATATATATATATATATATATATATATATATATATATATATATATATATATATATATATATATATTATATATATTATATTATTAAGCCAATTGGCCGATTACCGATTAATCGGCCTTTAATAATTAACCTAATAATTTAATTAATACTGAGAAAAAGCAGTTATCAACATTATTATTTATTACTAATAGCTATGCATGTTTTCATTATTAATGTAATTCATTTTTATTGCTTACTTTTCAGATATAAAAAATAAAAATTTAAAATTTTAAGATAACCCTAGATTCTAGAATCTCGATTATAGAATATAAATAATTAAATAGTAATTACACTTTATAAGAAAGCAGTATGTCAACCAGTTTTTGTTGGAAGTATTTTGATTTTTCATCCTAAGGATAAACCTTAAATGCATTTTTAAATTATGTACAGCCACCATATCAAGAGGTGGCAAATCAGAAAAGAGTTCTACAATGACAAATATGTTGAACCACATTAAGAAATTCAATCAGATGAAGCAAAAGTAAACGGATAAGCTGAAAAGGCAATATGATTGGTCACAGCCAAATACTTCAGAAGCAAGGTGCAGCAACTATGAGCCTCCAGTTCAACCAACTATACGATCAGTTTTAGTAAAGAGTAAAATTTGGAAT
>SEYY01016682.1:0-2500 GCA_009176605.1 Armadillidium nasatum
AGTCGCACGAACCCTTTTAATGGAGGAGGTATGCGACGAAGAGTTCAGAAGAGCAGTGTCCATTGTAATAGCGATAGTAGAGAGAGAGTGACGCAACATTTCGACGGGCAGAAAGAGATTGGAGAGAATTAGTGAGAGCAGGAGAATTGATAAGGCGAAAAGCTCTAGACTCCACCTTTTCCAGGAGAGCTGTGTGTGTGGAACCACCCAGATGTGTGAGCATACTCCATACAGGGGCGAACAACACCCCTATACAGAGCAAGCACTGGGGTGGTGTGAAGAAATACTGAAGGCGCCTCAGAACACCCAACCTCTTAGAAGCTTGTTTAGAAAGAGAGGTAATGTGATCTTTCCAAGAAAGATCACGAGAAAAAGAAACACCGAGAATATTAAGGAGAGATGAAGGTTTGAGTTGCGTGTTTTCGAAGAAGATATCGTAGTTGTGTGGAAGATTGTGTCGAGTAGAGAGATGGAGGAATTGAGTTTTTGAGGCATCGAAAACGACCATGTTTTCTTTGCCCAATTTGGAAAATGAGGATAGATCAGAGGTTAGTTGCTCCAAGGCCACCTCCTTGCCTCTATTAACTGTTGTGGGAGGGGCGTCTTTCAAATTGAAAAGAGTAATGAAGGGTGGAGTCATCAGCATAGGAGTGGATAGGAGATGAAGTAATAGAGAGAAGGTCATTAATGAAAAAAGAAAAATGTTTGGGGATAGGACAGATCCTTGAGGAACACCACTATTAATAGATTTATGGAAGAACGGTGGCCGTCTACAACAGCTGCTATAGAACGACCGGAAAGGAAATCAGAGAGAAGGTCACAGAGAGAAGGATAGATTCCGAAGAGGGAAGTTTGGAAATCAAAGCTTTGTGCCAGACTCTATCGAAAGCTTTCGATATGTCCAGCGCTACAGCAAAAGATTCACCGAAATGCCGAAGAGCGGAGGACCAAGAGTCAGAGAGAAGGGAAAGAAGATCACCAGTAGAGCGTTTCTTTCGAAAGCCATACTGGCGATCTGAGATAAGATTAGAAGAATTGAGATGTTTCCAATCTTCCTGTTAAGGATAGATTCGAAAACTTTAGAAAGAACGGAGGTTAAAAGAAATAGGACGATAGTTAGAGGCTGAGAGGGTTCCCTTTCTTCGCACAGGCTGAATGAGCGCACGTTTCCAGCAAGAAGGGAAGGTTGAAGTAGAAAGACATAGACGAAATAGTTTACCAAGGCATGGTGCAAGCTCGGAAGCACAAGTTTTGAGAACCACAGGAGGGATACCATCAGGACCGTACGCCTTCTTAGTGTTAAGCTCAGAGAGAGCAGAAGTGACGTCTTTAGAAGAAATTACAATTTTAGGCATAAATGAGTTAGGAGGGGTTGAAGGAGTAGGAACAGCTCCGGAATCGTCTAAGGGTTGAATTTAAGGCAAAAGTTTGAGCAAAGAGTTCAGCTTTAGAGGAAGGCAAAACGGCAGTTGTACCGTCAGAAGATACTAGAGGAGGGAAAGAGGAAGAAGCAAAGTTAGAGTTGACATTTTTTGCAAAATGCCAGAAAGGGAGAGAGGAAGAGGAGCCAGAAAGATTATTGCATTTGCGACGGAGAAAAGAGTTTTTAGTATCTCGAAGAATAGATTTTGCACGATTCCGGGATGAAATATAAGATGCATGAGTTTCTGGAGTTTGAAGACGATGGTAGTCCCTGAAGGCAGCATCCCTGCGGCGGATAGCACGAGAACAAGCAGAGTTAAACCAAGGTTTATTAGGTTTAGTGGAAGGGAAAGAATATGGAATGTACGCCTCCATGCCAGAGAGAATCACCTCAGTTATGCGCTCAGCACACTCCGAGGGACCCCTCCCACGAAACAGTAATCATTCCATGGAAAATCAGAAAAGTACAACCGCAAGTCAGACCAGTTAGTGGCACCGAAATGCCAGAAACGTCTCCTCGCCGAAGGCGGGGCCGTTCTTGCGGAAGACTTGAAGAGACAGAACAAGATACGGAGATAAGAAAGTGATCGGATGAACCCAGAGGAGGAAAGAGTTTAACAGTATAAGGAGAAGGATTAGAAGTTAGAAAAGGTCTAGAATGTTGGGTTCATCACCAAGACGGTCAGGGATACGGGTAGGGAGTTGCACCAACTGCTCAAGGTTGTTCTGGATAGAAAATTGGAAGGCGAGTTCACCAGCTGGATCTTGGAAACTAGATGAAAGCCATTGGCGGTGGTGAACATTGAAATCACCTAATATGATGATTTCGAGAGAAGGAGAAGAAGAAAGAATGTGTCTATTTTGGAGTTTAAGATAGTCGAAGAATTTTTCTAGTCTGTAGAGTTAGGAGATAAGTAGACGGAAACAAATAAATTTAGTTGTAGAGTTGCAAGAAAGTTTAAGCCATAAGGTAGAGAATTCAGAAGACTCCAAATTAGAGAACACGAGAACAATAACATCGTTGCGCACATAAGCGCAACATCCGCCTTTGGATGAAAATTGAGAATAGAGACAGTAG
>SEYY01016682.1:5000-7500 GCA_009176605.1 Armadillidium nasatum
ATGAGTTTCTGGAGTTTGAAGACGACGGTAATCCTTGAAGGCAGCATCCCTGTGGTGGATAGCACGAGAATAAATAGAGTTAAATCAAGGTTTGCTAGGTTTAGTATAAGGGAAAGAATACGAAATGTACGCCTCCATGCCAGAGAGAATCACCTCAGTAATGGGTTCTTCAAACTCTGAGGAACCTCTCCCACGGAAGCAATAATTATTCCACAGGAAATCGAAGAAGTACTACCGCAAGTTCGGCCAGCTTATGGCACTGAAATGCCACAAAAATTTCTTTTCAATAGAAAGGAGTCTTTCCTGCGGAAGATTTGAAGAGATAGAAGAGGATACAGAGATAAGAAAAGGATCGGAGAAGTCAAGAGGAGGAAAGAGTTTAATAGTGTAAGGAGAAGGATTAGAAGTTAAGGAAAGGTCTAGAATGTTGGATTCATCTCCAAGACGATCAGGGATACTATTAGGGAGCTGCACCAACTTCTCGAGGTTGTTTAGATAGCGAAATGTATGTCATCAGCTGTATAATGAGAACTAGAAGAATGCCACTGGCGTTGGAGAACTTTGAAATCACCTAATATGATGATTTCAGAGAAAAGAAAAGAAGAGAGAAGTGCTCTATTTTGTAGTTTAGATAGTCGAAGAATTTAGGATAGTCAGTAGAATTAGGAGATAAATAAACAGAACAAATGAATTTAGTCGTAGAATGGCAAGGGAGTCTAAGCCATAAGGTGGAAAATTCGGAAAACTCTAAATTAGAGACACGAAAACAAACAACATCGTTGCGCACATTATGCACAACCACCGCCTTTGGCTGAAAATTGAGGATAGAGACAGTATGAGGAAGCAGAGTAGGGTTTGCTGTCAAAGAAAAAGATGGTTGGTCTAGAAAAAGAGATGTGATGTTTAACAAACAGAGTTGAAACTGGATTGAAGCCCGAGAACGTTGCAGAAATTAATAAAAAAAAAAAAAAAAACAGACCGCGTCCTGAACCGCCTACTGCAAATTCATGGTGACACCATTCCATCAACTCTCAAGTTTTGATGGGGGAAGGTGTGGATGAGGGACTATCTTTAGAATCCTTCAATCTTGGATTATCAGAGGCTGATGATTAAGACGCCATAATTATTATTATTGTTTTTTTTAAATAGGATGTGTATCGGAAAATAGTATTTTTATATGCGTAAGAGGAGAGTCTACTCCAGGCAGAAGAATGTGGAGATGAGCGCGAAAAGGTGTGTGCCATTGGACAACAGGATGAGATGAGAAGTACCCTTAACATCTTTTATAACAAAATTGGGCAATCTCATCATCGAGAGCGCTTATATATATATATATATATATATATATATATATATATATATATATATATATATATATATATATATATATATATATATATATATATATATATATATATATATATATATATATATATATATATATATATATATATATATATATATACAAACAAATTTGAAAAAATTTGAATAACTTTTTATTATAATGAAATTCTTGTTGCAATTTCCCTAGAGTATATATATATATATATATATATATATATATATATATATATATATATATATATATATATATATATATATATATATATATATATATATATATATATATATATATATATATATATATATATATATATAATATATATATAGTGAACATATAAAAAATATATAGATATGGAAACTGAATTTTTTTCCGTAATGTAATGTAATGGGTTAATGTCTTTTGTGTAATGTCTCCTGGGTTGTTTAACTTACTTATTGACAAAGTGG
The DNA here is from genome assembly GCA_009176605.1 of Armadillidium nasatum. Lineage (NCBI taxonomy): Eukaryota > Metazoa > Arthropoda > Malacostraca > Isopoda > Armadillidiidae > Armadillidium > Armadillidium nasatum. The sequence continues at coordinate 6,792 of SEYY01016682.1, forward strand.
TGAGATTGATGGTTAGAGAAGGTAGAGGGGTAAGAATGAGAGAACAACAGGAAGCATGGTAAGCGAATGTGTTATTGTATGCAGTTGATGTTGTCCATCTGGCGGAGTCACAAGAGGATTTGAAGGTTTTGGTGGAGGAATTTGTAAAAGGTTGTGTCGTGTGTTTGCGTGTTTTAATGTGTATGTAATATGTAAAATGTCCTAATGACATGGGTTTTGAAATGGACAATTAAGAAGTTATAAATACTCAAAATTGCACCGTTCAGAATTGTATTTTTAATCATTGCAAGGTTATATATAATAGCAATTTATTTCTCTCCTTTAACTGTAGGGGGACTGTATGTATTGCAGTGTTTACAAGGCAACATTAATATTTAGAACAAAACTTGAACATAAGTACGATACACATTATGACTGTGTAGTACAGTTTATGTAATACTGTACATGGAAGATAGTTCAGTAAATTAATTAGTAAGGTAAAGGCTAAAAATTAACTATCATTAATATATATTTGGGGAAATGCTCAAAATCTTGACCTTTTAAAGCTATAAATGCCATACATTGTTGTGCAAGCTCTAGGATATTGAGAATGTTCCGTGTAACGTCGATAGCTTGATTTATACGGTTGAAAAGAGCGTCAACAGAAGGAAAAGGTTTTGCGTAAGCAACTTTTAGTAAATAGCCTCAAAGAATAATGGTCAATGTGTTG
>SEYY01016682.1:30000-37500 GCA_009176605.1 Armadillidium nasatum
TGTGTATTTATCTCATAACTCTAGTAACTGTATTAAATTCTTTGACTCTCTAAATTTCAAATTTGAACTTTTTTTATTCTCTCTTTGAGATTATCATTCAGGATGTTTTACTACTCACCAGTTCTTACATCAATTTACCAATGGACATATCAATTTATGATTCAAAGCAATTTCCTTGCATTCCTTGAGTTGCTAAGGAAACTCTGATCATTTTTGATGTAGATCAAACTTTCAAAATTTTCCAGCTTATTATTGTAAACACTTTAAATCCTCTAGGTTATTCATACTTTCTCCTTAATTCTTAATGCTTGTCGTCGATGAAATGACGCTTATGATATTTTGAAGTCACAATTGGTTGAATTTACCTTGGTATTTCTTTGGTATCTTCGAAACGATCTTGCTTCATTAGAGACGATAACTAGAAATGATTAGAGAAAAAAGTAAAGGTGACTGTAAGTGATATTCAGGTGTACGCTCCGTTTTCTTTTATTTTGACTTAAAATCAGAATCCTTAGCTTATTCCTGATTCGTATTATGAGGTTTAACTAATAGAGTTTGTCTTCAGATTTTTGAAACTCACAGTTCATATATCATCAAGGAAGTCAATTTTATGTTCGAAGAAAATACAATTATAACTATCTCTATAGTTCTTTCTTTTGATAGCTTTATAGGGTATTTTTTTTGCAAAATTTTTCTTTATATTGCTTCTCTCTTCTATCCTTTTATATTTCTAGTGACAAATTCACAGTCGAACTTTCTCATTTTAAAGCTTAAACTTTTTGTTTAAATTTTATAGGGTGCTCTGATATGACCTTGTAATCAGTCATGGAAATTGCTTCAGCTCTGTATATCAATATTTAGCTTCCATTCTAAAGGAAACGTGCGTTCATTCAGCTAGTGGCAATAAAAAGCTGTTCCTCATAGTTAAAACAATTACCTTGTTGCTCTAATTCCTGCCTCTCCAATTATATTCGAATCTCTAACATTTAAAATATTTTAATTCTTATTTTTTACTTCTGATCTCTTGGCATCTTCTTCTTCACTCTTTTTGACTTTTAATTCAAATTTCTACTTTCACATAAAGTCAGTCAAATATCTTTGATTTCCAAATTTCCAAACTTCGCTCATATCGTATTTACTTTCATACTTTTAATCCTATATATGTGGTTTCCTTTCCAGTGGTTTTATTGCATTGATAACTGTGCTGCTTATGTTTTCTACTTCCCTTCTTTGTTCTTATATATATATATATATATATATATATATATATATATATATATATATATATATATATATATATATATATATATATATATATATTATATTTATTATTCCATTTAAATATATAGATATTTATAATTATAATTATGGTATAATCCAGATTACAAATTTATAAAGTATTATAATAAGTATATATATATATATAATATATTTGTTCAGAAAGATTACAAATATATATGAAGATGAGCATAGCGGTTAAGTTCATAGGAGTCAGAAGAAGTTGGAAGAGATGTATAATATATATTGTTAAGAGATAATATATATAACGATGTCCATAATAATATAATATATATATATATATATATATATATATATATATATATATATATATATATATATATATATATATATATATATATATATATATATATATATATATATATATATATATATATATATATATATATATATATATATATATATATATAATCATAATATAAGCATTTTATAGTAGTCCCCAGACTTAATTAAAGAAATAGAATTAAAACTTGATTAAAGGAAAAGGAACACTTATCGAAAACGCTGAAATGGCAAAAAAACGACTTCAATTACGTAAGGATTCTCTTATGGTTTTATTCTCTTAAATTAATGATCTGAATAAGAAAAATGAAGATAATAAAACAATGAAATTTATGGACGTTGGGTAAATCTCTTTATATATATATATATATATATATATATATAATATATATATATATATATATATATATATATATATATATATATATATATATATATATATATATATAATATATATATATATATATATATATATATATATATATATATATATATTATATATATATATATATATAATATATATATATATATATATTATATATATATATATAATATATATATATATAATAATATATATAAATAGACCATAATTAAAAGAGCCATTAATGAAGAGAGATGAGATTTATATAAATAGTTTAATATATGTATATAAGTAGTAATTAATATTAGACGTTTCGAGTCTTGCCAGACTCATTATCAATAATTTCTGTAAAAATGAAATACAATACATAAGTTATGGAATCAAATACATCACAAAATAATAATTATTATATAAACAAATTACAAGACAAATGGGCACGCACTGGATTGTAAATAGATTTATGGAAAACTGAGTGTGAGATTTTTTAAAATTTTATTACATGTTGTTTTTACGAGGTTGGTGTAGTAAGTATTATGATTGATATATTTATATTTTATGGATGCGTTAGAACTATTATCATCGGTTAAATTATTATTATTATTATGTATATACTGATATACATGGTTATTTGGGGAATTATGTTATGATGTGGGGAAGTGAAGATAGGGAATGTATTTCAATTGGGGCTGTAATTGCTTGAAGAGGATTCTAAATTACTAAAGTAAGGTTGAGAATTGGAGGGGGTGGTTATGGGATTATGAGTGGTCTCGGAAGGAGGAGTGTTCTGGTGTTAAGGAAGAGAGAAGTGTGCGAAAGGATGTACCAAAATGCTTATGGATTCTGACACTTTTTCTGATTCTGACAGCTATGTAAACCAAACAGGCCTGTTCAAGAGCAGAAGGAATAAGTTATTTTACCGTACATTTTTATAATTTCAATTATATATGTGAAATATTGAGAGTTTTGGAGTTTTGAGAATAAGCCTAAGCCAGAGCTGGAATCAAAACTGTAGTCGGAGCCTGAGACGGAAGTATAAACATCAAATGAATTAGAGCCATAAAATACCTGATTTTTAGCATCAGTCTTCTAATTAGATAGGAAAATTAATTACACTCTCTTCGAATAAGGGAATGCCTGTGAGATGCAAATTACAGGAAAAAAATTACGTAGAAGTGTTAACTTTATTATAACGGCAATTTATTTACCATAGTTAACAAATTAATGAAAAAAAAAACGTTTAATTAAGAGTAAAAAAACAAAACGTAGATAGTAGCGTTAATGTATTAAGATTATGCAAGCAAAAATCAAGAACATTTTAAAAATATTTTTACATCTTAACATGTTAATTAAGATTAAATAACAAATGAAAAACGTATCATTAATATATTAAGATTATGCATGCAAAAATCAAGAACATTTTATTCAATATTTTACATTTGTTAACATGTACAGCAACTTCCGAAAGTTAATGCATATACTGTATTTTTCAGCTTAATTAAAAGACAAAATGAATTTAGATAGCTTTAATATACAGAAGTTGTAAGATTAGACAAGCACAACTCGAGCATATCTTATAATGCTATTAATTGCAGCTGTTAATTAACATATAACATTTTTTTTTAAATTAAAGAAGATAATCCTCACAGTAAATAAGAGATTATGGAACTTAAATCCTTTCACTATGAAGTATTTAAAGTTAAAGAAGATAATCCTCACAGTAAATAAGAGATTATGGAACTTAAATCCTTTCACTATGAAGTATTTAAAGTTAAAGAAGATAATCCTCACAGTAAATAAGAGATTATGGAACTTAAATCCTTTCAAGTAAATAAGAGATTATGGAACTTAAATCCTTTCACTATGTAGTATTTAAAAGTTTAAACAACATTTAAGTATATCTTATAAATCTATTAATTGCAACTATTAAAATATAACGTTAAGCTTTTGTAAGTTAGTAAAGATAATCCTCAGGTAAATAATAAGAGCAAATGGAATTTAGATCCATACACTATACATTAGTTGTAAGATAAACAGACGCAACTCTATACATAACTTATCTTATTTAAGATAATCCCAGAGTAAATAAAAGACAAATGGAATTTAGATCCATACACTATACATTAGCTAAGATTAAACAGACGCAAGTCTATATATAGCTTATCTTATTAAAGATAATCCTCACGGTAAATAAAAGACAAATGGAATTTAGATCCATAGACTATACAATAGTTATAAGATTAAACAGACGCAACTCTATATATAGCTTATCTTATAAAGCTGGTAATTACAACTTTCAACATATAACAATAATTTTTCTTCGCATTTCACTGACCCCTTTTTTTCAGGTCATATATTCTATAATTGCATCACAACTCTTATTTTATCATTCTTCAAGGCAGACAAGTTTCATGTCTGCCTTGGGTCATATTTTCGTTCTTTGAGCTTCAGAATATAAGATAGGAAACGTTTGAAAGCCAAACTTTGTGTAATTGTTTTCACACCTGATGACAATATCCTTTTTTAAAAGCGCATTTAAGGAAAAGTTTTTGAGTTTAAATGGAAATAAATAGTTAAAGAAAAGATGAAACAGTGAAACAGATGAAGCAAAAATAAAAATATTGAAAATTATTACTATTTATAATTTATTATTAATATCATTATTTATTATTTATCATCATTATTATTATTATTTATTATTTATCCTTATTATCATTATTATTATTACTAGTATTATTATTATTACTGTTATTATTATTATTATTTTATTATTATTTTTATTATTGTTATTGATTGTTATTACTTTATTATTATTAATAGTATTATTATTACTATTATTATTATTATTATTACTGCTATTATTATTATTATTATTATTATTATTATTATTTATTATTATTATTATTATTATTATTATTTTATTTTTAATCCTGATGTCGAATATAAAAATTAATTATTTCTACTTTTTCTGTTAACAATTAATTATTTACATATAAAAATATGTTTAATTATGTCAAAACTTATTATTATATATATATATATATATATATATATATATATATATATATATATATATATATATATATATATATATATATTATATATATATATATATATATATATATATATATATATATATATTTAATATTTTTTTTTTTTTTTTTTTTTTTTTTTTTTTTTTTTTTTTTTTAAATTAATAATAATTCATATATATATATATATATATATATATATATATATATATATATATATATATATATATATATATATATAATATATATATATATATATATATATATATATATATATATATATATATATATAATATATATGGTTGAGTGATCGTGAGTGCTACCCGTGGTGAAGGGGTGGTTATCGGTGTTGTCGTTGGGGTGTTGTGTTTGGGAGTGTGGTTTTGGTTGAAGGGAAGCGCTGCGAGGGCGAACTTCAACCCTTCTTTGGGGGGAGGGAGCCGTAAACTACCAGGGCTATGAGAATGGAATTAAAAAAAATGTTCGGTAATGTGTGTGAAATTGGGTGTCAGAATGTAAGGGGAAAAATAATGATACGAAGCAATTGAAAATTAGAGAGATGTGCAAAGGTAAGAAGTTAGAATTGTTGAAAACAAAGCTTATGGGGAAGCCGGAGGCTGATTTTGGTGATTTTAAAGAGGTATATTCAGTAGTTGAAGAGAGAGAGTTAGAGCTAGGAAAGAGGTGGGGATAGTGTTGAGCCAAAGATAGTGGTAATGTATACGAGAACGTATGAAAGAACATCGTCAAAAGTTATATGGGTGAAATTGAGGTTTAACAGAGAGGAATGGGTGTTTAATGTGCTTATGAGCCTGTGAATGGAGCGAGGGAGGAAGATAGAAGAGTATTTTGGAAAAGCAGGGAAGGAGGGGTTGAGGGACACAAATATATATAGGGGAATTTAGTAGAAGTATGCTTGGCGAATAGATTAATAATAGGGAATAAATGGTATGATAAAAAGTTGATGCACTAGCTGACATATAGTTTAGTGGGGTAAATGGCATAGGGGATTTAGTAGACTATTTATTAGGAAAAGGATAAGAGACAGATTACTAGATGTGAATGTGTTTAGGGGTCTTCAAGAGGGGTTTTAGACCATTATTTGGTGCTAGATAAAATTAGAGTGACGGGGGAGAAGAATAGAGGTGTGGTGTGTGTATATATGTATGTGTATGCATATGTATGTTTATGTATGTATACGTATATAAGTAACTATTTATATATTTATATGTGTATGGATGTATGTATATGTATGTGTGTATATGTTGCGTGTGTATGTATGTGTATGTGTGTATATGTATGTTTGTATGTATATGTGCATGAGTGTATGCATAGGTATTTGTGATTGTATGTATGTATATGTGCAGGTGTATGTTTGTATGTATATGTGTATGTGTGTTACGTGTGTACATGTTACATAGTATGAGTGTGTTCGTGTATCTGTTTCTACTTTAACTCAGTTACCTTCAATGATAGTATACTAAGTTTGTTTCATTTTGTTCTTTCTTCTTAAAGTGTTCAAGTCAAATTTGCTCCCTTTTGCTAACTCGTGTTATTTTAAATTATATATATATAGATTTTTTTTGTGTATATTTTTTTATATCTTGTTATTATTGTGTTATGTTTCTTCGTTATTATGCTCACTCTAATAACTTATTTTCTTCACCTGAACCTTATTTATTGACACTTGTCTAGTTGTCTAATGCTATGGATGGTATAATTTAACTGCAACATTTTAATTTAATTTATTTTGTTTGTTATTTATAATTTTTTTTTTTTCAAACATTTCATAATTTATATATTGCATATATTATTTATTTATTTATTTTTTATTTTTTTCTACAGCCTCCTGATGATGACATTTTTATGTTGAAACGTAGAGGTTAAATTAATTAATCATTAAATATATTTTCATGTTTTTTTCATTAAGTTTGTGCTTCATGATGTGACCCAATTGGAATGCTTATATATAGTATTTATATATTTTATATATATATATATATATATATATATATATATATATATATATATATATATATATATATATATATATATATATATATATATATATATATATATATATATATATATATATATATATATATATATATATATATATATATATATATATATATATATATATATATATATATATATATATATATATATATATATATATATATATATATATATATATATATATATATATATATATATATATATATATATATATATATATATATATATATATATATATATACCCCCACAGGAAATTAAAACTTTTTAAAAAAGAGCGAGGCTTTCGTTTCCTTTTTCAGCAAACGAAACAATTTTTTTTTTTAATCTTCCTTTTGTATCACATAATATATTCATTTTAAGATGTCAAACTCTCCAATAACATTCTAATAATATATATATATATATATATATATATATATATATATATATATATATATATATATATATATATATATATATATATATATATATATATATATATATACATTGCTTTATTAAACAAAGCAGAAA
>SEYY01016683.1:2500-5000 GCA_009176605.1 Armadillidium nasatum
GATATAGTAAGAGGAGGAGGAGTAGACACAAAAAAAAAAAAAGAACAAACCATATTATATATAATACTATCTTCAAAAAAATTCATCCAGCAACCTCTGGCACCTTACCTACCCTCTCTCTCTCTCTCCATCCCACACTTTCGGTTCCTTCGCTAGCATCATTCACACAAAACTTTTTTTTTTTTTTTTTTTTTTTTTTTTTTTTTTTTTTTTTTTTGTGGGGGCTACGGGATTTTTTTTGATAATTCGAACAGGTGTTTTTCATGTGACCTCGTTTCTTATTTTATATATATATATATATATATATATATATATATATATATATATATATATATATATATATATATATATATATATATATATATATATATATATATATATATATATATATATATATATATATATATATATATATATATATATATATATATATTTTTCAAATTTCCACTAAATATGGAGAAACCCACAAATCTAGTCATGTTAAAGGCCGACATGCTTGCTGCAAATTTTTTTTTTTTTTTTTTTTTTTTTTTTTTTTTTGCATGTTCTTCAAAGGAAATTTTGTTAGAAGCCATTTTGTGACCAAAATTGTATTTTTTTTTCTGTGGCTGGCACTGGCACCTACGGGTTTTTTTGTTTTTTTTTTTAACAATACGAACAAATGTGTGTGTGTGTGACCAAAGTTTCATTTGTTTGTTAAGTTTTTTTCAAAGGAAATTACAAGAACGTGTCACCTCCAGAAGAAAAAGAATACATCTTAAACGAAAATTGACACAGAAACAAAAATTCAGACTCCGCGCCCAGCAGAGCAAGTATTGCCAACTGCAAACCTAACTATTAATAAATTTATTATTATTATTACTATTAGTATTACTTTAGTATTATTTTAGTATTATTATTAGTATTATTTATTTAAGTTTTATAACAAAGACTCTAGAGGAAACACTTTAAAAAAAATAGAAAAATGAATTTTTTCTATATGTAACTGAAAAGTTTCCCACTCTGTCTTCGCATTCGATGCGTTTGTACTCTCTCATTTGAGTCAGACGCTCTCTTAATTAAATTATCACTGGCAAGTAAAAAGTACTTCCTTCCTTCCGGTGCATTCAAATTGCAGTAGTGCCAGTGCCAGTGCCAGATAAAGGCACTAATATTAAGATTCTTACAATTTAATATACGGAGAAACTTTTTTTAATAAAAAAAAACATTGTTAACAGGTATGTACAGTAGAAGAAACAATTTTAAAATATTATAGCCACGTTTGATGCATTCATCACATGTTAAAGCAAAAATTATAACAGTATATATATATATATATATATATATATATATATATATATATATATATATATATATATATATATATATATATATATATATATATATATATATATATATATATATATATATATATATATATATATATATATATATATATATATACCAGTTTTGGTGAAATGCACGAATGTCGTAAAAAGCAAATGGCCGACATGTTGAATCCACCGAAGTTCAAAGTGAAAGGTAGATGCGGCGGCCCCCCCAAATTTTTTTTTTTTCTCTCCAGTTACCACTAGAGATGAAAAAAATCAAGGAATTTGGTAAAGTTAAACGCCGACATGCGGCATTTTTTTATTTATTTGTGGTAGTTGGTTAGTGAGGTTATTTGTTTTTATAAGTGTCTGTGAGGGAGTTTTGAAGCTGCTGTCATTGCTGCTACTATTTCTTAGATTAGACCAAAGCGACGAATGTGTCTTCTGCAATTAGATTTCATTGTTAAATATTGTAATAACATTTAATTATTGTAATAAAATTAAAATTTTTAATTAATATTTTTTATACACTATTCACTATTAATAAGAAGCCATTGTAAATAAAAGGTATGTGTTGCACAAGATTTTAAAATATAAAGTAAATTCTTTATGGACGATACGCAGACACACCACAAAAATATATATATATATATATATATATATATATATATATATATATATATATATATATATATATATATATATATATATATATATATATATATATATATATATATATATATATATAGCAGAGTTTGTAAAATGGAGGAATGTTCGAAAGCAAATGGCCGACATGTTCAATGTACAAAACTTGAATGAAGATGCTGCAGAAAAAAAATTTTTTTTTCTTTCTTTCGACTACAACAGCTGATGAAGAAACGCAGAAATATGGTCAAGTTAAACGCCGACATGCGTAATTTTTTTTTCCCCAATTTCAACTAGAGATGAAGAAATTCAGAAATCTGGTCAAGTTAAAGGCCGACATTCGGCAAAATATTACTATTAAAGGTTTTAATAGTAATTAATTAATAATAGTAATTATTAATATTAAAGTTAGTTGAATTTAATTAGGAAAACAAGGCTATTTATTCAAGAGACTCCTACCTACAGCCATTCATTGAAGAAGCAAAATTTCCTGAATATATATATTTTAAGGAAGTGTCAGAACATTCACGAATGTGACGTTTATA
>SEYY01016684.1:0-2500 GCA_009176605.1 Armadillidium nasatum
ATATTTGATAAACTATATGATCTCTGTCTTTCTACGTTAACTTTCCCTTCTTGCTGGAAACGTGCACTCATTCAACCTATGCAGAAAAAGAGGGTCCCTTTCAACCCTTCAACTACCGTTTTATTTCTTTAACCTTCTTTCTTTCTAAGGTTTTTGAATCTACTCTTAACAAGAAGATTTAGGTACATCTCTATTCTTCTAACCTTATTTCTGATCTTCAGTATGGCTTCCGTAAAAAACTCTCCACTGGTGATCTTCATTGCCATCTCATTTTTAGATTTTGCAAAACGATACCAATCTCATATTCAAAATCTTCAGAAAGCCTGCCAACCAAAACCAATTATTACAGGAATTTTCAGATCATCCAGACTATAGCAAAGAGAATATAATATTTAACCCCTTCTCACGTTCATTTGTCCTTACAGATCCTTTATACCTAGACAATAAATTATATTCGTCTTTCATCAGTTCATAGACTTAGGTTTTGCTCACAGCTATATACAAGGCAATATCACAAAGCACGTCTGTGCTTTTATGAAAATTTAATCTCACCGCCACGAGACCCTCCCCAAAATGTAACAGTGATCCCATATGCCAAATCACTGTTGGAATTGCGCTTCATCATAAAAAAGGCCATCAACATTAATTTAATTTTTACATTCCCAAATAAATTGCACACTAAGCTAATTACAAACATAACCTCAAACATAGAACAGACCGGAGGTGTATGCAAAATTCCTTGTAGTACGTTCCAAAGGGTCTACTTTGGTGAAACACTGAAAAAATTCCAATTCCGTCTCTCTTAACTAATAATTATCAGATATTAAACGTTACAGTATGAGCAATGCAATCTTCTCACACATACTAGAAAACCATACCATCAACTGGAATGATGTCAAGTTTATTCACCACTCTAAAAAGGAAAACATCAATAGACTAGTCGAGTCATTTTTCATAAAAATTTGTGAAATTTAAAAAAAAAAAAAAAAAAAAAAAAAAAAAAAAAAAAAAAAAAAAAAAAAAAAAAAAAAAAAAAAAAAAAAAAAAATATATAAAACTAGTCTGTCTTCTACATATTTTCATACTTAATAGTATGCATGCACCCCCTGTTCCTGTCCCTGCACATGTTTGTATGTTTGTAAATGTGAACCTCTGACTGCTCCTAAGTACTCGATATTTTTGTTTTTCGTTACAAACAAAAATAACATGCAATAATATTTTGAAATATGCATGCCCTAAGTACATCACTTTTTCACTCTGCTTTTCTTCAATTGCACCTGATGAGAGAACTGTAGTCATAAGTTCTGAAATATCGTGCTCTTCATTTTTAACCTTAGTTCTATTTATTTCGTTTTTAATATATTGTTAATAACGTCTTATCTTTTTACTTTTTATTGTTTAGTCTTATTGGTTTAGTTAAAAATAATATAATATATATATATATATATATATATATATATATATATATATATATATATATATATATATATATTTATATATATATATATATATAATATATATATATATATATATATATATTATATATATATATATATATTATATTATATATATAATATATATATATATATATATATATATATATAGTGCTTTGAGTGTGCGACAGCAAACCTTATTCTGTTTCCTCCTACTGTCTCTATCCTCAATTTTCAGCCAAAGGCGGTTGTTGCGCATATGTGCGCAACGATGTTATTTGCTCTCGTGTCTCTAATTTGGAGTCTCCTGAATTTTCTACCTTATGGCTTAAGCTCTCTTGCAATTCTACTACTAAATTTATTTGTTCTGTTTATTTATCTCCTAATTCTACTGACTATAAAAATTCTTCGACTATTTAAACTCCAAATAGAGCACATTCTATCTTCTTCTCCTTTCTCTGAAATCATCATATTAGGTGATTCCAATGTTCACCACCACCAATGGCTTTCATCTAGTTCTCTTGATACAGTCGGTGAACTCGCCTTCAACTTTTCTATCCAGAACAACCTTGAGCAGTTGGTGCAACTCCCTTCCCGTATCCCTGATCGCCTTGGTGATGAACCCAACATACTTGATCTTTTCCTTACTTCTAATCCTTCTCCTTATACTGTTAAACTCTTTCCTCCTCTGGGTTCATCCGATCACCTTCTTATCTCCGTATCTTGTTCTGTCTCTTCAGGTCTTCCGCAAGAACGACCCCCGCCTTCGGCGAGGAGACGTTTGTGGCACTTCGGTGCTGCTAGCTGGTCTGACTTGCGGTTGTACTTCTCTGATTTCCCATGGAATGATTATTGCTTTCGTGGGAGGGATCCCTCGGAGTGTGCTGAGCGCATAACTGAGGTGATTCTCTCTGGCATGGAGGCGTACATTCCATATTCTTTCCCTTCTACTAAACCTAACAAACCTTGGTTTAACTCTATTTGTTCTCGTGCTATCCGCCGCAGGGACGCTGCCTTCAGAGATTACCTTAGTCTTCAAACCCTGAAACCCATTCAACTTATATTTC
>SEYY01016684.1:10000-12500 GCA_009176605.1 Armadillidium nasatum
TAATGAAGCAATTAGTCTAATATAGAGCATTCTAGAACTGAATAAAGATTAATCTTCTCCTAAATCCTTTCAATTAGCAAAATTTGAAACAATACAGGTAAAACTATCTCAAACTGCATTAGAGAGTATTGAAATTGAATGTTGAGTCCTTCAAGGTAGCATCCTCATTCCTCTTTTTATATAACAATGTATAATCTTTTATTGATTGCTCCCATTGATACAATATTTTATTGTTCTGTGCAGTTGTGTGTGAGATTTGATTTTCTGATTCAAGTTTTTAGGTTTTTGTTTAAACATTTCAGAAAGTTTTTGTAGTAATGGCAATAAAGTTTTAAAGTAAAATTTTATGTTATTTTATAAGTTGTTCTCAATGTTCTTGCTAATTTTTTTTTTTTTTTTTATAAGGTGTAGTACTAATTTATTTATTAAATTTTCAGTAAAAGAAAAAGAATGGTTGCATTGAATTAAGTTTTATCTGATTCATCTAATCAGATAAAACTTAATTATAAATTCCTTTTATCTTTAACTGAATTTTTTTTTAGAAAAATTTTTACTAAACTTTAGAAAAAAAATAGTATGAGCATTGAGGATAATCTAGAAAATAATAGAAAATATTGCATTAAAAACCTTTAACTCTGTTGATTTTGATACAGAAGAAAAATGTTTACGTAACATTTTCAAGATCCAGTTCAAACTTACAACTAATCAGAAAATTAAAGTAGAATTATATCACAAACAGAAACTCACTCTCATTCTGTTTAACTAAAGAATACAACATCTAATTCATCTGTATCAGTTACTCTAAGTCTGACACGTATATTAGATACACGTCTGAAAGATTATTAGATAGAGTCTAATAATACATATTTAAATTTAATATTATATATTAGAAATCACAAACATGACATTACAATTAAATTTAATGTTATATGGTTTAAACTTGATATAATTTGATATATATATATATATATATATATATATATATATATATATATATATATATATATATATATATATATATATATATATATATATATATATATATATATATATATATATATATATATATATATATATATATATATATATATATATATATATAATAGGCCAGAGGCTATTCCATAGAAAGACTAAGCCTGGTCATAAAGGCCGACATGACCTGATACAAGACGTTTAAAGGTGTGTATATAGGAAGTAAAAATATGTGTTCCAGACTTTACCAGTAGAGTACATGTAGGACAGAGCATAGCGGTAAGTATATATATATATATATATATAATATATATATATATATATATATATATATATATATATATATATATATATATATATATATATATATATATATATATATATATATATATATATATATATATATATATATATATATATATATATATATATATATATATATATATATATATATATATATATATATATATATATATATATATAATATATATATATATATATATATATATATATATATATATATATATATATATATATATATATATATATTTATACAAAAGATTAAATTTCAATGTTTTATTCGTTATTCTACTTTAATTTAAAATAAATATTTTAAAAATTTGTACTCGGAACACAATATACACAATATACATACTAATGTATATAAAGTAGACCAGATGGATAGGGAGATTCATAAAGAAAAAGGGAATAAGCCCTTTTGCATTTAACTTTAAATTCAAACTTCAACGACTATTTTCTAATGAACGTCTTGTACTAGAAAGTTGCCTATTTTAAACATATAAGTTACCACGTCGTTAAATAGGCAATTTTTTTTTGAACAAATATTATCGTTTTTCCTGTAAAACTTTTATCAAGAAAATAAATAAAGACAAATGTTAAAATTATTTGTGATTATCAAAATAAGTCTTTGTTATTTTTCGAAGCCATTTTAAATTTATTTTACTTTTTTTTGCGACAATAATATGGATTCTTGATTGTTCTAAATTTATAACATTGATCTAAATTACTAAGTAATACTTTTACTATGGTAGGAAGGTGTCCCAAGTTAGAGGACGAAACGCGTTTAAGAAATTTAAAAAATATATTAGTATGCTTTTTATTTTCCTTGTAAATCATTCTCTACAAATATATTTAAAAAAATATCTTAAAAGCAAACAGAAATATATATATATATATATATATATATATATATATATATATATATATATATATATATATATATATATATATATATATATATATATATATATATATATATATATATATATATATATATATATATATATATATATATATATATATATATATATATATATATATATATATATATATATATATATATATATATATATATATATATATATATATATATATATATATATATATATATATATTACCATTATTATTTTTATCACCATATATAATATACCTCTTAATAATTTTATAATTTATAATCTCAATTTTTGCTTAAAATAATTAATTTGAAACAGTCCAAACTCTGAAGACG
>SEYY01016684.1:17500-18827 GCA_009176605.1 Armadillidium nasatum
AACACGCTGGTTTAGAACAAGGAAAACTTATTTGGTTTGTAAAGAGCCGTTATTTAATTTAAACTTTAAAGAAAATATATATATATATATATATATATATATTATATATATATATATATATATATATATATATATATATATATATATATATATATATATATATATATATAATATTTATTTAAATATTCTGTTAGTTTTAAGATATTTTTAAATATAATTATAGAGAATAATTTACAAGGAAAAAAAAAGCATAATAAAAATTTTTTTAAATTTCTTTAACGGGTTTCGTCCTCTAACTTGGGACAACTTCCTACCATAGTAAAAGTATTATTAGTAATTTAGATCAATGTTATAAATTTAGAACAATCAAGAATCCATATTATTGCCTCAAAAAGGTAAAAAAATTTAAATTGCTTCGTAAATAACAAAGGCTTATTTATATCACAATATTTTTATATTTGTCTTTATTTATTTTTTTTTAAAGTTTTAAAAACGATAAATTTGTTCAAAAAATTGCTAATCAACTTTTGGACGAACCGTGGACGAACCTTTAAAAAATAGTCGTTAATTTTGAATTTAAACTCATATGCAAAAGAGCTTATCCCGTTTATCTATGAATCTCCCTATCCCACCTGACCTACTGTACATATATTATACTGTTGTCAATATGGTCATTTATTGAAAATTAAATATAAAGTATCTATTAAAATATTGATAATTTTGAGATGTGTGACTTTTCTATCGTGGGAAAGATATGTAGTAAGTGACAAAATGAAAATTATAAATCGCAAAGTTATAGGAATTTTTTTCCTTGTTTTAAAACTAAATAAAAAAATTGTTAAACCTAAGTTTGTTTACTCTCTTGAAAGAAGAGTTCATATAAGGTCAAATGCTTCAGATTATGTTATTTGGAAAATATCTTAAGTTTTATCATTTATTCAATAGGATACAAATATAATTCTCACTCTGGTTACCATAATCAAACTTTTAAAAATTCACTACGGAAAATATCTTATTATTAAGGATTAATTTAAAAAAAAGTATTGTAATATTTATCTATTTAAATGACCCGGATAAAACATTATAATATCTTTAAATGTTTTACATTAAAAACCACGTAAATAAAAATATTTCCTATGTTCAATAATGTTCAAAAAAATCCTGCATCAGTTCATTTAGATTTTGATATACAGTGTAAAGTCTCAAATTTATTTATAAATTACATTTTCACTTATTTATTCATCTATTTATTTATCTATGTAAGTTTAAATTACTAATTTTATATTCAATATCCTGTGTGTGTTTTTCGCTAATTAAAATAAATGAA
>SEYY01016685.1:0-2500 GCA_009176605.1 Armadillidium nasatum
AACTAACGATATGAATGAGAAGAGTGAATGTAAGTTTTACACACATTCGCGCACATAAAATTATTAATTAATATATATATATATATATTAATATATATATATATTATATATATATATATATATATATATATATATATATATATATATATATATATATATATATAATATATATATTATATTATATTATTATATATATATATATATATATATATATATATATATATATATATATATATATATATATATATATATATATATATATATATATATATATATATATATATATATATATATATATATATATATATATATATATATATATATATATATATATATATATATATATATATATATATATATATATATATATATATATATATATATATATATATATATATATATACTATATACCTATTATATATATACACTCATATTCCGCCAATCACAGTTCGCAAACACACACATCCAATTCTCTATCTCCCTTCCCCTATCACCATTGCTCCTCCATCTCACTCTGTCCTCCGCAACTCTCCTACCTTAATCCACATCCAAACTTCTCACCCTCAATACCTCCCTCATTCTCTCATCTACCTCTCTCTCTCTCTCTCTCTCTCTCTCTCTCTCTCTCTCTCTCTCTCTCTCTCTATCTATTCTATATATATATATATATATATATATATATATATATATATATATATATATATATATATATATATATATATATATATATATATATATATATATATATATATATATATATATATATATATATATATATATATATATATATATATATATATATATATATATATATATATATATATATATATATATATATATATATATATATATATATATATATATATATATATATATATATATATATATATATATATAGTAAGCTATGTGGAGTCGTAGATTTCTCTGCAGATATATGAGACCAGACATCTTGGAAATTTAGGAAAATAACGTCAGTAAGTGAGAGACCTGCCGAGTAGTTGTGAGAAAAATGCACACACATAGACAGGTTTTTTTTTACACATCACCACCACTCATGGGCAAAGCCCTATTCAAGGAGGGGGTGTTAAAAGAATAAAAATGAAAGTAAATAGAGTACAAAGTCCAGAAAATAAAAACCACCCCTACAGTACCCACCTAACGCAAATTTCTCAGGTGGGCGCAGACGCGGGCTTTAAAGAAATTGAGATTAAATGCAGAGGGAAATACAGAAGATGGAAGAGAGTTCCACAAAACAGAGGTGGCAGGAAAGAAAGAGGCACCACAGCGGACAAGCCTGGAGTTGCCTATGTCCACGCAAAATTGATGCGCGGACATTGCACCCCTTGTGCTGCGAGGACGCCGTAAAGGTGGAGGTACACGGGTGGATAGTTCCCTCGAGCATTTGCCGCTGTAGTACCTATAGAAAAGTGACAAGGCACCAACATCACGTCGCAAAGATAAAGAATCAAGAGAATTAGAAAGAGCGGGACAGTTTATAAGTCTTTTAGCCTTTGACTCAACCCTATCCAAAAGACGGGTGAAACCTGAGCCACCCCAGATATGAGAGCAGTACTCCATACAAGGGCGGATGAGACCCTTGTATAATTGGAGTAACTGCGAGGAAGAAAAAAATTCTCGCAGTCTAAACATAACTCCCAGCTTCTTTGAGGCCGCCCTAGCAACCATTGTGATATGAGGTTTCCAAGACATTTTTTTGTTTATGTGAAGGCCAAGGATGTTTATATTGTCAACAGGAGAGACGGGAGAACCATCGAAAGAAATAGAAAAGTTAGGAGGTGTTTTGAGAGAGAGATTTCTAGAAGTTGAGTTTTTAAAGAGTTGAATTTCACAAGGTTGAGACGACCCCACTGGGAAATTCTATCCAGATCTGCAAGAATGGAATCGGAAAGATGTAGACGAGAAGCAACTCTAGATGCAAAAGGAAGGAGCAGATTTGAAATGAGTAGAAGAATGGAGGGTTGAGTCATCGGCATATGAATGTATAGGGTTAGATGAACAGCTGAGAAGATCATTAATGAAAAGTAAGAATAGAGTAGGAGACAAGACAGAACCCTGAGGAACACCACTATTGACAGGAAAGGAAGAAGAAGTCGCTCCATCAACAACAGCCGAAATGGAACGATTAGAAAGAAAAAGACATAAGTAAGCAAAGAGAAGGAGGAAACCCAAAGGAGGGGAGCTTGGAAAGCAGTGACTCATGCCATACCCGGTCAAACGCCTTAGATATGTCAAGCGCCACCACGCAAGTCTCCCCATGGTCCCTAAGGGCAGAAGACCATAGATCTGTGAGATAGGAAAGTATATCACCAGTAGACCTCGAATGACGAAAGCCATACTGATGATCAGAAAGAAGGAAATGAGATTCCAGATGATCTAAGAAGTGAGAGTTAAGAAGGGTTTCAAAGATCTTAGACAGAATACAAGTTAGAGCTATAGGGCGATAGTTGGAAGGATCAGAGCGGCTACCTTTCTTCGGAAT
>SEYY01016685.1:7500-12819 GCA_009176605.1 Armadillidium nasatum
CCTTCTCATTGACTCCTAGTTTTTCTCTCTTCGGCATTTCGGTGAATCTTTTGCTGTTTGCGTTGGACAAATCGAAAGCTTTCGATAGAGTCTGGCAAAAGCTTCAATTTCCAAACTTCCCTCTTTCGGAATCTATCCTTCTCTCTGAAGTCCTTCCTTATGATTTCCATTCTGGTCATTTTATAGCAGCTGTTGTAGACGGCCACAGTTCATCCTTTAAAACTACAAGTAGTGGTATTCCTCAAAGATCTGTTCTATCCCTAACACTTTTTCTGCTTTACATTAATGACCTTCTCTCTATTACTTCATCTCCTATCTAACCCTATGCCGATAACTCCACCAGGCATTACTCCTTTCATTTTGAAAAAATCCCCCTTCCAACAGCAGTTAAAAGACGCAAGTGAGGTAACCTTGGAGCAACTGACCTCTGATCTATCTCTCATTTCAAACTTGGGGAGAGAAAACGTGGGAGTTTTCAATGCTTCGAAAACTCAATTAATTCATCTTTCCACTCGGTACAATCTTCCACACAACTGCGATATCTTCTTCGAAATCACACAACTCAAACCTTCATTTCTCCATAATATTCTTGTTGTTTCCTTTTCTCTCGATTTTTCTTTTAAAGTTTACATTACTTCTGTTCCTAAACAAGCTTCTAAAAGGTTAGGTGTTCTGAGGGTCTTCGAGAATTTATTCACTCCACCTAAGTTGCACGTCTTTAACAGGGGTGTTGTTCGCCCATGTATGAAGTATGCATCACACATCAGGGGTTGTTCCACTCATAGAGTTTTCCTTGAAAATGTGGAGTCTAGGACTTTCCGTATTATCAAATCTTCTCCTATCACTAAATCTCTCCAGTTTCTTTCTGCCCGTCGAATTGTTTGCGTTACACTCTCTATACTACCGATATTGAAATGGACAATGCTCTTCTGAACTCTCCCGTCGGATACCTCCTCTACTGAGAAGGGCTCGAACGAAATGCTTTTCTAGAGTCTCATCCTTTCTCTCTCCAACTCTCTGACCCCAGACTTAACTGCTATGTTCAATCTTACATGTACTCTACTGAAAAAGTCTGGAACGCACTCCTTTTATCTAATTTTTTTTACTAACTATGACTTGCACACCTTTAAAACGCAGTGTATCAGGACATGTCGGCCTTTAATTTGACCAGATTTCTGATTCTCACTCTAACTCTTGTGAAAATTTTAATATGCCTCTGGCCTTACCCATATACTATATATATATTTTTTATATATATATATATATATATATATATATATATATATATATATATATATATATATATATATATATATATATATATATATATATATATATATATTATATATATATTATATATATACCTCTGGTGGGCAAAGGCCAGAGGCCTACCAAATTCCACCGGAGTTGGGGAAATCGGAATGGTGGCCGACGTGTCCAGATACACGGCGTTTGAAAGTGTGCAAGTCAAAGGAAGTTGGGAAAACAGATGAAGGGAGTGTGTTCCAGACTTTACCAGTAGAGTATATGTAAGATTGAGCATAGCGGTTAAGTCTGGGGTCAGAGAGAGTTGGACAGAGAAAGGATGAGACTGTGTAGAAAGGCGTGTCGCACGAGCTCTTCTCAATGGAGGAGGTATGCGACGAGAGAGTTCAGAAGAGCAGTGTCTGTTGTAATAGCGATAGTAAAGAGAGAGTGACGCAACAATTCGACGGGCAGAAAGAGATTGGAGAGACTTAGTAAGAGCAGGAGAGTTGATAAGACGAAAAGCCCTAGACTCCACCTTCTCTAGGAGAGCTGTGTGTGTGGAACCACCCCAGATGTGCGAAGCATACTCCATACAGGGGCGAACAACACCCCTATACAGAGCAAGCAACTGGGGTGGTGTGAAGAAATATTGAAGGCGCCTCAGAACACCCAACCTCTTAGAAGCTTGTTTAGAAAGAGAGGTAATGTGATCTTTCCAAGAAAGATCACGAGAAAAAGAAACCGAGAATATAAAGGAGAGATGAAGGTTTGAGTTGCGTGTTTTCGAAGAAGATATCGTAGTTGTGTGGAAGATTGGTCGAGTAGAGAGATGGAGGAATTGAGTTTTTGAGGCATTGAAAACGACATGTTTTCTTTGCCCCAATTTGAAATGAGAGATAGATCAGAGGTTAGTTGCTCCAAGGCCACCCTCCTTGCATCTAGTAACTGTTGCTGGGAGGGGCGTCTTTCAAAATGAAAAGAGTAATGAAGGGTGGAGTCATCGGCATAGGAGTGGATAGGAGATGAAGTAATAGAGAGAAGGTCATTAATGAAAAGCAGAAAAAGTGTTGGGGATAGGACAGATCCTTGAGGAACACCACTATTAATAGATTTATAAAATATACGGTGGCCGTCTACAACAGCTGCTATAGAACGACCAGAAAGGAAATCAGAGAGAAGGTCACAGAGAGAAGGATAGATTCCGAAAGAGGAAGTTTGGAAATCAAAGCTTTGTGCCAGACTCTATCGAAAGCTTTCGATATGTCCAGTGCCACAGCAAAAGATTCACCGAAATGCCGAAGAGCGGAGGACCATGAGTCAGAGAGAAGGGAAAGAAGATCACCAGTAGAGCGTTTCTTTCGAAAGCCATACTGGCGATCTGAGATAAGATTAGAAGAATTGAGATTTCCAAATCTTCCTGTTAAGGATAGATTCGAAAACTTTAGAAAGAACGGAGGTTAAAGAAATAGGACGATAGTTAGAGGGCTGAGAGGGGTCCCCCTTCTTCGGCACAGGCTGAATGAGCGCACGTTTCCAGCAAAAAGCGAAGGTTGAAGTAGAAAGACATAGACGAAATAGTTTACCAAGGCAGGGTGCAAGCTCGGAAGCACAGGTTTTGAGAACCACAGGAGGAATACCATCAGGACCGTACGCCTTCTTAGTGTTAAGCTCAGAGAGAGCAGAAGTGACGTCTTTAGAAGAAATTACAATTTTAGGCATAAATAGTTAGAGGGGGTTGAAGGAGTAGGAACAGCTCCGGAATCGTCTAAGGTTGAATTTAAACAAAAGTTTGAGCAAAGAGTTCAGCTTTAGAGGAATTCAGAACGGCAGTTGAACCGTCAGAAGAAACTAGAGGAGGGAAAGAGGAAGAAGCAAAGTTAGAGTTGACATTTTTTGCAAAATGCCAGAAAGGGCGAGAGGAAGAGAGCCAGAAAGATTATTGCATTTGCGACGGAGAAAAGAGTTTTTAGTATCTCGAAGAATAGATTTGGCACGATTCCGGGATGAAATATAAGTTGATGAGATTCTGGGTTTGAAGACGACAAGTCCTGAAGGCAGCATCTGCTCGGATAGCACGAGACAAGTAGAGTTAAACCAAGGTTTTCCTCCATGCCAGAGAGATCACCTCAGAAACAGTGATCATTCCATGGAAAATCAGAAAAGTACGACCGCAAGTCAGAGCAGTTAGTGGCACCGAAATGCCAGAAACGTCTCCTCGCCGATGGCGGGGGCCGTTCTTGCGGAAGACTTGAAGAGACAAAAGATACAGAGAGAAGAAGATGATCGATGAACCCAGGAGGAGAGTTTAACCATAAGAAGGATTAGAAGTTAGAAAAAAGTTTGAATGTGTTCATCACCAAGATGGTCAGGGATACGGTAGGGAGTTGCACCAACTGCTCAAGGTTGTTCTGGATAGAAAATTGGAAGGCGAGTTCACCAGCTGGATCTTGAGAACTAGATGAAAGCCTTGGCGGTGGTGAACATTGATATCTCCTAAAATGATGATTTCGGAGAAAGGGGAAGAAGAAAGAATGTGTTCTATTTTGGAGTTAAGATAGTCGAAGATTTGGATAGTCTGTAGAGTTGGAGATAAGTAACGAACAAAGAATTAGTTGTAGAGTTGCAAGAAAGTTTAGCCATAAAGTGGAATTCAGAAGACTCCAAATTAGAAGACTGAGAACAACATCGTTGCAACATATGCGCAACATCCGCTTTGGCTGAAAATTGAGGATAGAGACAGTAGGAGGAAACAGAGTAGGGTTTGCTGTCAGAGCACTTAGACACCTGAGTTCAGTTAGAAAGAGATGAGGTTTAGAAAAAGAGAGGTGGTGTTCGACAAAGTGGAGATTAGAAGAGACCGTAATGTTGCAAAATTAATTAAAAAGAAGACCGTCACCAGGGCAAGCGGCATAGAGGTCTTTGGCGCCACCCCATCACCGGAGGCCACCACTTCCAAGTGGTGATGGGGAAGGGAGAATGAGGGGCTATATTGGAATCCGCCTCTTGGATTCTCCGAGGCAGATTAAGTTTCGCATTTTTGATTAATTAATAGGTGTAAGTAAAGCGTTTGTAAATATGTAGGACACATGTGTAGAAGGAGGAGGTTGGGCATAGGCACTCCAATGTGAGTCAAGGGTACACTAGAGACCCTCTGAGAAGAAAACGCGAAAATAATTATATATATATATATATTATTGGCCGAGCGGACGGTGCGGTGCGTGGTGCGGTGGTGCCGGTGCGGTGCGGTGCGCAGCATATTTTCGGCAACCGGTGCGGGCTGTGCGGTGCGAAAGAAAAAATAAAAGTGCAGTGCGGTGCGGTGCGGTGCGGTGCGGTGGGTGCGGGTGCGGCCTCTGCACCGTTGATGTAATAATTTATTAATATTTTATATATATATATATATATATATATATATATAATATATATATATATATATATATATATATATATATTAATGGTATCCCTGACAGAAAGTTAAAGTTACTATCTTTCTCAACCTCCTCACTACCTCTCGAAATTTCCTTGACAAAAAACTGAAAAAGACTGTACAAAGACGTGTCACACTAGCCTATTTTATTGAAGGAGGTATGAGACTGTAGAGCTCAAAGAGCAGAGCTGGTTGCAATGAGCTATAGTATGGAGAGTAACACAGAAATTTGACGTGCACAAAGAGTTTGGAGAGAATTTGTAAGAAAGAACTGATAAGACTAAAAGACAGACTCCATCTTTTCAAAAGCATCATGAGTGGAAATCCCAGATATGTGAAACGTGAAAAAAGACACCTGTGAAAGTAAATACTTCGAAGGAGCCCCAGAACATTAAACATCATAGAACTTGTTTTCATAGAGAAGTATTGTAATCCTTTAAAAGATTATAAAAAAAGAAATGCGATTTTTAGGACAGAAAGTTTGATTTCTGTAGAATTGTATCGAGTAGAAAGATAGAGGATCAGAGTTTTGATGATTAAAAATTCGCATGTTTTCTCTATCCTCTGCGAGAAAGAGCAAAGGTTGACTACTCCAGGGTCACTCTCCTAGCGTTAATTAATTGCTGTTGACTATATATATATAT